>JXOV01001402.1:0-10470 GCA_001014945.1 Clogmia albipunctata
TACACCTTCGAATAATGTAAAACATATTTTTTTTAAAAATTGTATGCTTTTATTTTCGAATAAGTAATGGTTTTCATATGTTGAGATTGACGTAAAGCTCAATAAAACATTTAAATAACATCTTCTCTCTCTCTTGTTTATCAATAAGTACAAAAGGTTTTTGAAAATGATAATAATCTTGTTTTACAATTCGGGGAACAATAGTAACCAATTACATCACCACATCAGACGGTTCTGTGCCGAAATAACGATCTCCGAAATTTCCAATTCCTGGTATAACGTAATATCTAAAAAAAAGAAGAATTTATAAGAAAATTTATCTCAGATAAATATAATTTTTCAGTACTTTTCATTGATCTCTGGATCCAGCGCTGTAGTAACTATTTTAACTTTTGGAAAAGCGTATGCAATTGAATGAACTCCAACCTCAGCCATTAAAAGAGAGACCAGCAAAATATTTTCCTCGGGTACATCGTGGTCAAGTAAAACGCGAATTGCCATCATTGCTGCAAGAAATTAAATTAATATTTTAGTTTTAATTGAAGGTTAAAAAGAAATAGAGCCATCATAAATGTCAGAACTTTACAAGTTTCAACTTCTTACCTGCAGCACCCGTTGCTACTGTAGCGTCCATTAAAATTACTCGAAAGTCTTTTATATCCTTTGGAAGTCGTAAATAATAAAGCTGAAAAATGTTATGTAAAGAGAAAATATGACTATTATTTACTTGATAACAATTTCATTCAAAGATCTTTGCAAATCACAGAAACCAATGTATTACATCTTGTATTCATCTTGCAAAAACTGTGGCCATACCTCGGGTTCCCCTGTGATTTGATTGGTCTGGATCAAGATCTTTCCAATTCGTATATCTTTGCACACATCACAAACAGCCTGCTCCATGGTTTCGCCAGCCCTTAGGATGGACACTCCGCAAATCTTGTTGGTGGCAAGGCGTTTTCCGGTATAAGAAACGCCCTGTGGTGTCTCGACAGTGACGTCGTTAAATGGCAAAAGACCCAAACCGTATTCAATGACGAGTCGAATCAGGCGTTTGGAGTAGAAGATGAATTCATCGCGAGGTGTGTTCGCGTTGCGGATAAATGTGTGCAGTCCCTTAACTTGAGGCGTTGACGGTAACAGGAATAGGTTGTCTATAACAATTGACAGTTTAAATAAAAATTAAAGCCCTTTTTACAAACAATTTAAATTTCTTAAATGAATTTGGAACAAAGCGAATAATGTTTACTGAACTAACGGTGAAATAGTTATTTGCGTTATAACAATTGTTCTTCCATTTTATCTTGAAATGGAAATTAAAATTGTGTGTGATTATTCCTATAGTTTTGACAGTCAGAATAACTAATTCAAATGTAATAAGCTAGAATTTTTGGTCAGTAAACAAATCTATGTCGAACAAATAATATATCACAAATATATTTCTATATTATTTCCTTTTTCAAAATTTTCAATAGTGCAATAAGGCGACACATTACGAAACTTAACTTAATTCAAAAAGTTAACCTTTTTATATGGGATTGTAAAAAATATATATTTTTAAAAAAATAGTTTTTTGGATTGGGAAGTTTATAATACTTAATTTTACTTAAATTTTAAAGGGAGTATAAAGAAAACATTGTCATCTTACCTGGAGTGCCTTTCTTTTTGCAGCTTTGGACGAGATCTTCCCTTAGTTTGAACCCTCGCAATTGGAGCTGCTTTTGAACGTGCTGGACAATTAATTGAATGGCGACGAAATTATCACCGCCTCGTGGGACAATAATGTCTGCATGGGCCATACTAGGGGCTATGTAGTTGGTGTAGGAAGGCTTTACCATGCCGTTGTATTGTTTTATCACTCCGCTCAGGTCTCTGCCTCTTTGCGTGATATCACGTTTCATCCTCCTCGCCAGTCTCACGTCGGCGTCCGTGTCGACGAAGATCTTGATGTCCAACATGTTGAGGATCTCCGGACTGTGAAAGACTAGAATTCCCTCGAAGATTATAACATTAGCACCGTACATGGTTTTTGTGGTTTGTTCGCGGCTGTGCGTTACAAAATTGTATATGGGTACCTCCACTTTTTTGCCCTCTTTTAGTTTTCTTAAGACGTCTGCCATCAGTTCCAGGTCGAAAGCGTCGGGATGGTCAAAGTTGTACTCATTTCTCTCCGCTTGTTCGTGCTGTTTGTCGGAGAGGATCTTGTAGAAGCAGTCCATGGAAAGAAGAGTGACCCAGGGGACGTCCAAACTTTTGATTATTTTCTCAGCTACAGTCGTCTTCCCGGACGCCGTTCCTCCACAAATCCCAATGACAAATGGCTCCACCTGCTGCCCCGCGGAATTGTACCACGGTGGGCGACCAGCTGTGTAAATGGTGCGATGGTTCGCCCTCAGGATGGACTCTGATACGTTGATGGAGGTCGTCCGGGTGCGATGTGGCCGAGGAGGCGTCGATCCCGACTTCCCATTAACCATTCTTTGTCCAGTTGGCACTTGCAAATTCCCATTTTGCACGCAGTTTATTTTGGGCACTGTAGTAGGCGACGCCGGGCAGCACGACCCATACCCTTCACTCAACACCTCATCACTCTCGTTCTGGTCATTTGATTCACTGGTGAGGAAAACCCCCTTTAAATCCATTCTTTTACTGTCTTCTTAAAATACAAAACTCTCACTGGTAAAGTGTATTTCAACATACATTTAATCGTGTTTTAATACCGTTATATTAATATTTTGCAGTTATTTGTAATTGAACAAAAAAAAATTGATAAAGTCCTAGAGTAAGCAAACAAGCACTTGTTTTCAAGGCCAATTATGTTTGAATTGATACTTGAGAAATAATCAAAATATTATTTTACCTTAATATTTTCTTTCTCACTATCGCAATTTAGAACACACCTTTTCTTATCTATTTCTAGAGAAAACTTTCAAATTTTGCCAATTTGTCATTAGTATCGAAATGTCTATTTATAGGCATAAAACTAAACCAAGGAATGTGTGGGCATAAAGAAATTAGGCTATAATGTCTAAGTTCACTCAACTTTAAGGTATTATCTTTAAATAAATCGTTAATCAATGTCCTTATTTGCATTTCCTAATAGATTGAAATCTATCGGCAAATTGAAAAGCATGGCAAAAGTCTATAAACAATGCGAAACGCAATTGAGGTTACAGAGGATGGAAGATGGTCAAAATCACATGTTTTACTAGACGACGACGGCACAGCAGCTGAACAACAAACAAGGCCAATGTATTATAGTGAAGCACAAACTAATAGACAGACACTCGGGTTAATTAAGAAGATAGTTTACAACGCATACATATGTTTAGACGGCATTTTCCTTGGCGACGTGGTCGACTCTTTTGCAAATTACTGTCTATAAAATCACCCACTTCTGCAGAACTACTTCACCAGTAAGGCTCAATGATATTTGTTAAAAGCAAACCTTTCAGAAACACTGCTACTACAAGAACCCGAAACTTTGCAATCGACGGACATATTATTTTTATTAAAATCCCAAAATGACAGCAGATGCCAAAAGCCGCCTGCTACGAAAATTTAAATTTAACTACTTTGGATATCGAATTTTCTTAAATTTAAGATTTCCCATGTCATTCGTCTTTCTAGGGAAAAACACTTCGAATCTGAGTATTGGATGATTATAATTCTATGGAAGTAAAGAAATAAAAGATGTGTGGGGTTTTCAGTCAATTGTTTATTACAGATGTTTTACAAAGATTATTTTACTTTATTAGCAGCAAGTTTTTCTTGACGAATACGCTCTTTTAGTTGAATAGTTTTCAGTTTGGCCACTAGCAGAGTCGATTGATATAACCAGCTTCCCTGTGTGAGGAATTGAGATGTATTTAATTTCGGTTTAGAATAATAAAGTTTCTTTTCACTTACAAGAATAAAAATGCTGTTAATTAAAATCGGAATAGAAAAGATTACAGATATAAAGAGTCCTTTACTATCAAAGTACTGCTGCCTAGAGAACAAACTCCAATTTTTCGCTGACCATTCGTTTATGCTTTCCGAGCAATAAACCATTAATACTGAAAATAAGTTATTATTTTCTTTCATTTCTCTAGAAAATAGTTATAAATGTACTTAAGGCAAGAAAAAGGAACACTTGGAAACTAGTGTGTCGTCTGGACAAAACAGATGTTATTGTAATTGCTATGTGAAATAGAATAAGCCCACCGAGCCAGGGATCAGTCCAGTCAATCTAAAAGACATTACTGGTAGTTTAAAATTATATGTGTGGAAACTAATCTTACGCTTTGTATATAACCCCACAAATCTTTTATTTCGTTTACTTCCATAGTATTATACTCATCCATTACTCAGATACTAAGGATTTTTCACTAAAAGACGAATGATTGACAGACACGGGAAAAAACTAAAATTCGCCTTCTTGTTTACAAATGTGTCGATTTAAATAAAATATGGTTCCTATAAGGAAAATAATCATTACTTTTGTCGTAGAAAGAGACAGAGGATCTAATTTGGCGCGCCAAATAATCAATACATGAAAATTAACTGTTGAAACATTTTTTACTAAATTTTATGACCGAAAATACGGATTCGAGGAGACCATCTGTTGTAAATCTTAAGAGGCTTCTATCCAAATTAGAAATTGGTTCCTGATAAAAATTGGATTGTTTATTTAATGATATCATGAATAATAGTGTACTTGTTGATAATAATAATGATAAATAATGACAAATTATGTTTAAAAAACATTAAATGATCACATATAATTGAAGAGCATCACTTTTATTATTGGAATCGGAACATAATTAAGATAATGACAACAATTATGGTTCTTCTTCTGTTTCTTTGAAATTATATTTGTTTTGCAATCGCTTCTTGATCAGTAGCCCTTTAATTAATTTTTTCCAATTTCCATAGACTCGTTCTTTGTACTTTTCTTCTGCTTTTCGAGTTGCTTCTTCTTCCTCCTTTATCCAAGCATCAGTAACAATTTCCGCAAATTCCTTACAAACAACAAATCCTTCGAAAACTGGATGAGACCAACCACCATGAAAATCAAATCCAACTACTGCTGGTGCACAATCTATTTTGAGCTTTTTGCACACACGATTTAGTCCAGAATCTATAAACAGAAATACAGTTATTGAGAAAAAATTATTAAAAAAACAATTATATTTTAATTTAATTTTACATGGTAGATGGACGGTGTTGATAGGTAACATGCATTCTTTGAAAAGCTCCACGTTTCCATATGCATTGCGAGGAACTATTCCATTTTCCGCAATCGGGGGCTCATAATCTTTCGTTTGCCAAGGCCCGAAAATCTCCAATGGTATGTCCTTTATAACCGAATTAGTTGCCTATAAATTTATAACTTGACATAGACAAAATAACATATCAAATCCAAATGAGGCTTACCCGGTCCCATTTCGGTCTGGCAGTAACAATCTTATATGGTGTCTCCCCTAGTTTAACAACTTTTGCCTGTTTTACCCATATTTCACGTGAATGGAGTTGGTGAACACACTCCCTTGCATAGATTGGTTCTCCTCGAATGAAACCTAATGTTTTATACAACCAGGTCGATAAGATAAGGCATTAATCATTATTCCTGTTTCATTTTAAATAGTAAAGAGAAAACTATATGTCGTCCATCTCTTGCACATAGTTTGAATAATCGCAATTCATCGACTGTTTAAAAAAATAGGTTTAATTAATTTGAAGGGAATCGTTCAGGGATGTCACACTTGTTAAAAATATTTATTTTGAATTAAGTAGGCTTTGCTGTTATTATTAATAAGTACAGTTATTTGAGAAAAAGGGAATAGATGACACGTCATTTAATAATTCTAAACGAAATTTTGTTGAAATTAGCTGAATCCACTAAATTATACTTATTTTGAATGTTATTTAGCAGTAATATATTAATGTATCATTTGTAATTTCAGTTGTTGTAGTCTAAGCCATAGATAGGGTAATAAATTGTTCAAGAAAAAATAACTCGTTTTTTTCTACTGGAAGAGCATTTACCCTTGGACATTCTTACAGCAGAGTGGTTACAATTTTCAACAACACTTTTATAATAACGAAAAAGCCGTAGTGCTTTATAGAATTTTTTAAAGACCTTGTGCTATAAAAACGGTGGCTTAATATCAATTTCTTTACTAAAATGCATAAAACAGTTTTAATTCAGTTATATAATTAAGAACATCATACCCATTGTAGGAGCGTCAGGTGGATAAATCGCTTCGAACTTCAAAAGATGTCTCTTTAACGCGTAAAGTGGATGATTTTTAAATTCACTTATTGTGTTTGGCATTGGTAAATCCAAACGCATTCTATTTAAATCGGAATCTTCCTTTTTGTCCTTATTTGTGGGTTTTTTGCCAATGAAAGGCTTTAACATGTTGTCCAATACTTCCGGTTCCACCCTCAATTTCCTGGTTATGGAATGCCATTGTTGACAATACCGTGCGGAAACATCCTTTATAGTACAATCGCCATTCCACACAAGGACGTAAGCAATTGGATTTGTGGTGGATTTTTTAATTAAATCCAAACAATCTACTTTCGGTTTAAATGCATCAATTGAAACCCACTTTTCTTCCTTTTCTAGCCAAACCTCAACCCAGAAATCATTTTTAGCAGTACTGTCTTTCTTTTTCTTACCATCTTCATCGCTGGAAAGTACTCTACGATCGATAGTCTTTGGAACTTTTGCCGGTTTTTGTTTCATACTTTTTTCGAAAACATCATCTTCAGAATCAACCGTCTTTCGTTTTGTGGGCTGTAATTTTGATGTACTTGGGCCTGTTGATCTAAGTTTAATATTTTTATTGCGTTTAAACGATTTCTGGTCTTTTTTCACCTCAAAATTTTCAGATGAACTTTGACTGGCAGGCACTTGATTTTTCTGTTTACTTTCTGGAGCTATTAATTTAGGACAATTATTTTTGTTAAGAGTCTTTGCTAGAATGGGACTGTCTTCATCTTTTTTGCAAAGAAGAGTGGGCTTAACAGATGCTTTGGTTTTATTTAAATTGGTTGGGGTTTTGGATCTGGAACGAGTCATTCTTGGAACTGGAATTTCATCCATTCCATCTAGTTGAGGTACTTCAGCATTTTCGTTGGATTTTTTATTAGGTTTAGTTGAACTTGCTCTCGTCTTTGATTTTGAATTTGTAGATTTTGTACTATTTTCTGGTTCAAGCTTTTTTCTTGACCTTAACCTTGTCACTTTTTCTTTTGGAGTGTCTTTAATGATCTTTTTTGGGGATGTTGTGAATTTTTCATCATTTTCTGGAAAAATATTTACTTTTGTCTTATGTTCTTCGGTTTTAACTGGGGTCGATGTACTCTCTTTTCTACGTTTTGCGGATTTACTGTTTGAATTTGACGAGGATTGTGTTTTTGATGGTTCCTTATCTTTAATTTCTTGTTTATTTTTTTTCGTTGGTGGCTTTTTCTCACTCAATTTTGATACAATATCATCGTAAAACTCATCATCACTTGTGTCTTCGACCTTTTTCTTCTTTGATTTTGCGACTTGTTTTTTTACTGATTCTTCTTTTGGTTTGTCTGTAATTCTACAAAGATCAGATTGTGCTGGACGGATCGGAGGAGTGACTAAATTGATCGCTAATCTGCAGTCGATTCCAATTGCTCTTAGCAAAATAATGAAAATCAAAACGAAATCCCTTTTACAGACGACAGTTCTCTGGGCAATTTCATCGGATATTGATTTTTTAAGATCTATGTCATGGGATAATTTGGGATGAAATTCATCAGAGGAGATTTTTATGACTGATTTAAACCATTTCGTGATTTGCTCAAAGTATTTTAAATCTGCTTTATCTTTGGGATAAGCGTGTGTTGAAGGAAGTAGTTTCAATGTCAATTGGTAGAGGCTGGTTGTGTTCAGTGTGGAGTTTATGTAGTTACCTTGGTCTATCCAATCCTTTACACTTTGGGTATGTAACTTTAGTTGAGCTTCTCGTCTTTCTCGATTAATTTGTTGTTTTATCGCCTTCTCTATTTCGCTCTGATATTTATCCTTTGGCTTTTTGTCGCCCGACAAATCAAGGGTTATTTGGATATTATCATCAATTTTCAAGCCCTCATTGCCTTGCTCCTCGGTGTGCTCTGAAATTAAGTAAATTTTATTATAACAAATTTGACCATTTATAATATTTATCCTTTTAAAGGCAATGTCTTCGATTAATATTTTGATTAATATCTTTAAATCCATCAATTGCATTGCAATTCTTTTTCCGTGGATGAAGAGGTATTGACCAGCATTTGGGTTTTAAAACAAAAGTCTAAAGAAAAATGCGACGAAAACAAGTGTGTGCTGTATTTCTCCCATATCAATAGAACTTCCTCCAATCGTTATTTATTTTAATTCATATAGTTGGTTATAAAATATTTAAGATATATGGGGTCATTATTTAATAGATTCCATTGCCAAAAATGATTAAAAATGTCCAATAAAACTCTTAATAAAATAGATTTTTTTCATAAAAATTAATTTATTACTAATTTTCAGTGATATTTAATAAAAAAAATAAATGGAAATTGTTGTTAACTTTAGTTTTGGTAAACAATTTACAATAGAATAAATAATGATAAAATAATAAAAATATTGGTATTCATTGCTGGGCTTTGAAACGTTTATTACCTTCTACTTCTTCCCAATCGGATTCCGAATCTTGACTCAAGACTCTTTTCTGGGTTTTCTCTGGTGATTTGTTGGAATTGTTTGTTTTTTCTCCTAAAGCTAATAAATTGGAGACATCTACAACACTTTGAGAACCACTTTGTTTGTAATTTTTCAACTTTTCCTTGGCTTCGTTTAGATTATGTGCAAACTTGGCCAGATTGCTGAATGGTAACAAAGTGTTGGACTTATGACTTTCCTCCTTTTCATCATCGTTTTCAGATTTATCTTCATCTGATTCCGATAGTATAGAAATTCCCGCATTACAATCAAAATTAGGAGTAGGTGTTCTGGATCCGGTCTTAATCTCCAGAGAAATTTTTGTTTTGTAGAAAGAAGAGTCCAGGTCCAAGTTCTTTGGATCAACCAAGTCATCACTGCTGCTACTGGACTCATCATTAAATGTAATTTTCGTTTCACTGTCTTTAGATTGTGATATAGATAGACTTTTAACTTTATTAGCTTTTGCTCGTTCCAGGATTTCTTTAATTGATCCTGAGAGACATTTATTGGAAACTTTAGTTGAAAACGTCTTCCGGGAGCCGGTTTTTGTTGTGACCTTTCTGTAAAATGAAAAAATAATTTAGAAATTTTAATTTTATACAAAAAAAACATAACAGGGTTACTTGAATTTGGCGGGAGGAGTTTTTTCATCTTTAGAATCCGTAAAATCGGAATCCGAAGAATTGGATTGCGTTGAATTTGGGTTCCACTCCTCCTCACTGACCGAATAATCATCCTCCGAAGTTTCAATCTCCTCTTCCTCCGACATAGTTGAATAAATAAATAACTAACACAATATTATGAAATACTGAACACAATGATTATTTTTAACTTTTTCAGATTGAGTACTGCCGCAATATTGTTTGTTTTATTATTGTAATAATAGGTGTGGTGTATTAAACAATGTAACAAAATATGTTTTTAAACCAAATTTGTTGACAATAAAAACAATAAAACCGGTTAATAGTGATGCCAATACCAATACAATCCAGTATCGGTTTTTTTGCTGTCAATTTTTTTTACGTCATAATACTTGGGTTGAGATTGGATTGGACCGGAAAAGCCAACACATATAATTGTAAGTATAGAAAACCGAAAAGAGAATTGGATTGCATCTAGGTTTTCAGAGGCAAGGTAAACATTATTTTCAAGAGGTAAAAAGATACAAAAATTCTGAAAAAAACATTTATTGCGATGTCGGTTTGTTTACATTATTTTTTTGCATGTTGTGATTAATAGTTTATTTATTGCTATATGAATATTTAAATAAACTAAATATTGAAACTTTTGGATCGATCCAACAANTGTAAACATTATTTTCAAGAGTTAAAAAGATACAAAAATTCTGAAAAAAACATTTATTGCGATGTCGGTTTGTTTACATTATTTTTTTGCATGTTGTGATTAATAGTTTATTTATTGCTATATGAATATTTAAATAAACTAAATATTGAAACTTTTGGATCGATCCAACAATACTTGTGGATCGGTTTGTTTGCTCCAATATAATTGTGGATCGGTTCTCGAGTTGTCAATCCGTATCGATCCAGAGTATCGGTTTTTTCTTGACAAATTTGACCATCTCTCTACCGGTTAGAGAAATTTCACGATTATGGTTTGTTTACGTTTCGGCCCGGTAAAATATAGTATAGTGGTCTCTTTTTCTCCAACACGTGTGTTTAAAAGTAGTAAACAGAATTAGAAAATAGTTTTTAAGTCGAATTAAAACATTATAATCAACGAAGATATTA
>JXOV01001402.1:10552-35543 GCA_001014945.1 Clogmia albipunctata
CCAACACGTGTGTTTAAAAGTAGTAAACAGAATTAGAAAATAGTTTTTAAGTCGAATTAAAACAATATAATCAACGAAGATATTATAAAATGAACGAAAAAGAAAGTGTTAAATGGTTTGATGAAGNTTATAATCAACGAAGATATTAAAAAATGAGCGAAAAAGAAAGTGTTAAATGGTTTGATGAAGTGGTTGAGAGCAAACCTGATTTGGAACAGTTCGAAATCGAGAATAACGAATTGGACGAACTCACAAAAATATGCAAGGAAGCGTTTGATAAGAGCTTATATTGGTTATCTAAAAGTATGATGCATTGAACAACAAAGACTTCCAAAAGCTAACATGGTGTTTAATTAACAGGAAATCCATCGGACGCAAAATGGTTGGAGACCGCTCTCCAGAAGGGTACTTTGAGAGATCGTGCAAATTCTGGAGCTCTTCTCTTTCAGAGCAATCCCATGGGCAATCTGCAGGCTCTGGATGTCCTTATCGGCCTCACAAAGTCCTCAAACAAGGCCAATACCGACGTTATCGACATTGTAACAGAGCTCTTCATTGCGGCCATTCTCCCGTCCGACCGGAAACTGGTCTCTTTGCAGCAACGATGCACCCAGTTTCGTAAACTAAAGTCGAACACCACTTTGGAAAAAAGCTACAAAGAAAAGGTGTTTATGCACTGGTATTTTGAAAACGAGCTTCGAGACCGATATTTCACGTTCTTGCAAAATGTTGAAAGCGCTTTGCGCTCTGGCCAAGATGTGCATAAAAATTTGGCTATTGTTTGTGTCAGTAAATTATTAGCTTTTGCTCCTGAGAAAGAGCAAATGCTACTGTCAATGCTAATCAACAAAATGGGAGATCCTGGGGCAAAAGTCGCGTCGAAGGCTCAATTTCATTTGATTGAAGTCTGTCATCAACATCCTAACATGTGTGAGGTGATGGTTCAGGCTGTTGATAGATTTCTCTTTCGCCCCAATCTCTCTGAACGAGCCCAACACGTGGCGTTGACCTTTTTGTCGGAAATAAGCCGAATTTGCGGATCAAAAGGTTGTCGAAAATTGGTTCAAGTTTGCTTCCTTTTCTTCAAAATTCTAGTCGACAAGGGAATGGTCAACAATAGAACGATGCAGGCAATCTTAAGGTGTCTTCGAAGGGCTGTGGCTAATATAGAGCGGTCAGAAAACGGGCCCGAATTGATCTCCAAAGAGATGCAAGACATTATTTACCGCCTTGTCTATTTCGCCGACATTCAAATTTCGATTCAGGCTCTTGGACTTTTGCTCCAAGTGTTTGTTCCACCATTACCCGATCAAAATAACGACCGGTTTTACACGGCACTGTACAGGAAAATGGTTGACATTCGACTGCCCTCGGTGACTCAAAAGTGGGCAGCACAATATTTGTACATCATCCACAGAGCCATAGCGCTGGACTCGGACATTGCCCGAGCCAAGGCTTTCACCCGAAGGCTCCTGCAAATGGGACTCTACCTTCCTTCGCAATCTGTATGTGGAGTGCTCATAATTGTCAACAAGATATTGCTCGAAAGACCAGAACTTTCCAAAATTTCCCCACCACCTTCAGATGAAGACATTCAACGAATGGAAAGGCAGTTTCAGCTCAAGACTGAAGACAGTGACGATGAGCACTACGATGATGTTCATGTTGAGAGTTTTGGTAAACAAGAAAGCAAAAAATTAAACAAACCTGAACTGAAGTCGTGGATTCATCTAAAAATCAAAACCGAGAAAGAGGAGGATTCTGGGGAAAAAACCTTGCCGAAAAAAGGTCCAAACAGACTTCCTATAAAATATGATCCGTTTTGTAGGAATCCATCTGGAGCCGGAGCACAGTTTGATCAAATTTTAGAACTAATTAGAACAAAGGAACACTTCCATCCCACTGTTCAGACATTTGTCGATTGTATAATTCAAAGTAAGTTCGTTTTATTTATTTGATATTAATTATTATTAACTATTAATAATTATTCATTGTCATGATCATAGTTATGTTATTTTTATTTAATAATACGGATACATTGATATTTTCAGATAAAAAAATCGGCTATTATGGGGATCCATTGGTGGACTTTTCTCTAACTCATTTTCTAGATAGATTCGCTTTTAAGAATCCAAAAAAAATGGACCCGAAGTCTAAACCTGAGGTGAAAAGTAGTGTGCAAAGTATTCTCACGAATGACTACAAACAATTTGGTAGTCGAGGTGTGCCAGTAACATCGTTGACAGCCAAAAATTGCACAGAGGACGAGAAATTTATATTTCAATACTTGGAGAGGAGGCGTCAAATGTATGGTGAGAAGAAGGTGAAGAAGGACGATGATGATTCAGATCCTGATGACGTAGACGATGACGAATTCGAGGCCTATTTGAACAACTTGAGTGCTAAAACATCGGACGACGTGGATTATATGAAGGAGGTGAGCAATATACCAGCGGAGTCGACAAAAGGAAAGAAAAGACAGAATGCAGACGATGAAGAGGAGGATATTGATGATGAGTGGAAGGAGGCTGAAGGAAGCGACGAAGAAGAGTCCTTGTCGTTGAGCGGTGAGGAGCTCAGCGATATGGATTTGTCTGACGAGGATGACGATGACGACGTGATGACATTTTCAAGTGATGATAGTGAAGAATACGATTCAAGGAAGGCTCCAAAAGCCAAAAAATTGCAAGTCACTGATAAGGAGTTTCAGAGAAAGATTAAGCACAGTACGGACATGTCGTCGCTGTTTGCAGCTGCTGATGATTTTGGGGAACAGTTGGAGAAAACCGGCAAAATAAAAAAACACGGAACATTAGACGAAGTATCTAATAAAGATAGGTCATCCGAAAAACAATTGAGTTGGGAGCATAATCGTTTGAAGAGTTTCAGTAAATCTCGTAAACTGGGCAAAACAATGTTAAAAACCAAGAGCAACAAAATATTTAAAAAGGCCAAAAAATAAATGAAGCTATATGGAAATAATAAATATATTTGTCGTTGAATATTGTTGATTTTAATAAATATTTCTCTATATAGATCTTGTGAGTCTGAGTAGTCGAAGCCATTTGGTTTCCATATATGGTAAAGAGTCTGGGATTCATGACATCTCTATAAAACCCTATTATTAACGTATGGTTTTCTAAACGAAACTATCCAAATTCCCACTACATTCCATTAGGGTAGTCACAACCTCAACCAACAGGTGTTAGACGGTAACACCTCAACTGTATGCCTTACCTCTGAAGCTGACCATTTTCAAGGTAAGGGTAATGCCGATACTCTTCTATGCTTTGGAGATCTGGGGCTTCTGCTGTAACACCACAATGGCTAGGGAGGAGCGTCTCTACACCAAAAACCTAAGGAGCAACGCGGGGGCTCCCTGGTTCATCAGAAACAGTACCATCTTGAGAGACCTCCAAATGCCCATCAACAGGGAATTTGCCGCGACTTGCAAGACAGGCACATATTCAAACACCACATCAATGACATGGCTGGCCAACTATTGGCTCCCACCACCAGCAGACTTTTCAGGCAACAAGAAGACTGAAAATTTTTAAATAACGTCTATTCTATCCCCTTTATCGTAAACCCATTATATTTCCCCCTATTCCTTGTTGTGTTTACATGTTTTGTAAATGTCCAGGATTTTCAAAAAATATATAAAAAAAATAATTTTTTTTTGTTTGAAAAATGCAAATAATTCAAAGCAAATTTTCGGAAATTTTTGATTAACCTTTAACAAAGATCATATTTAAAATGTAACTGATTTAGAAGTTTAAGTGTTGAAAAAACACTGAGGTCTGTGAAATCAGAGCATGTATTATGAAAAATCGTTTTATTTTTAATTTAATTTTTATTGACTATATACAAATTTATAATATATCGCAGAATGCAGAACCACGACTGCTTTTATTTTTTGGTTTAATAATTAACTATTGGGAAATTTTGGAAATATTTAGTTTACATTTAGTAACTAAAAAGAATTAATACATAATTAAAAATATAGTGCAATGTCAGATTTTATTGCCTTATATATCCTATTTTATTTTTAAGCTGATCATTATTGAATACCTTGTCTGACATTGTATTATTTTCAGGAATAAATTGTTATTTATATCACGATTATATTATCAATAATATGATACACTAACAGTTTTTCGCTAATTTACATATTATCCTGTTGCGTTGAAAAAGTCTCGCCAGGAACATTTTGCATATGCGAAATTCCTGTCTTCAAACAGCTTATCCTTTTTTCTGTGCTGGGAAAACAAATAGAACATCGTTATTTAGTTATTAGTTTTTAAAGAAGAAAACTCACCGGGACCAGAATCAGCCAGATCTTCATCAATACGCTGATGAATTCTTGGTCTCGAAAATAGATTTAATCCACGTATTCGTATTGGAAATCACCTTTAAAAGGTGATTTTATCACTTTCCACAGCCGGGTACGATATCTTGTACCTAGTGAAGGGCCCCAAGGGGCTTTGCATACCATATGGAAAATAAGTTATATAAATCGATGTTTAATTTATATCTCAGATACCTTGGGCTGCTTAAAGCATTCGTCATCTGAAAATAAAATTAATATTTCATTAAGAAATCAATTGAAAAGAATCGTTTACTTACTGGAGTTCTTCCACCACATTCTAATAGTAGTGGCAGTCGTTTTCAATTTCCCAAAAGAAGCGCGTACTTGTCGTAATGAAATCCACGTTTGTAGAACAACATTAATTCAAGTATATTTATTTTCAAATCCGGTCTTCTCCCCCATTTAAGGGACGAATCAGGATTCTGTCATTGGATGAGAAATGTACCAAATAGAGAAATAGTATAATAAAAACGCTCCTTGTGCAATCTTATCAATTTATTTATTATAAATGAGTTTTAGCTTTTTTACATACACAATAATAATTTTTATTGTTCAGACAGTTTATGCTAAAAAAGTGATTTTTACAAAGCATTGGGGACTAATTTAACATGTCAAAAAATCGATATTCTGGATCGATACGGATTGACAACTCGAGAACCGCCGATCCACAATTATATTGGAGCAAACAAACCGATCCACAAGTATTGTTGGATCGATCCAAAAATTTCAATTTTTAGTTTATTTAAATATTATTCATATAGCAATAAATAAACTATTAATCACAATATAAGTACAAAATGAATATTAGAATCAATATTTAATTCCGTGAAACTAATTACAATGCCGGAATCTGTTCCACATAAATGAATACATTCATAAAAATAATGTAAACAAACAATTTGGGTTTTAAGATGAAAATACTTTTCAAACAGATTACCACAAACGGGAATTTGTGTACAAAATCCATCAGTTTTGTAGTTTTTTATGGCTAAATTTATACAAATTACGCCGAAAATCTCTTTTCTCTTGGATGTAGTTGAGAGAGCTAAAATGAGTGTTAAATTAGTTACAATTGATTAACAAACACACATTTTACTCACCATTCACCATCATGTAAAAGTCGTCTTTACTATTGGCTGAAATATCTCATAGTTTACAAGAATTAGACACCAATTTCACTTGAAACGAGGACTGGCCACATGTATATTGGTATCTAGATTCTATATTATACCGAATTTAACATTATTTTTTTAAAATTTCGACACTTTTTTGACCAAATTGTGTGAGAGAATTTTGCACTTATTTTCGCATTTTCAAGTAAAATAATGGATATTTAGCACATTAGGACCAAACACTGAAGTCTTAGGTAGCTATTGCACGTGTTTAGCAATTTAAAAAGTCTTTTGTTGCAAAATTATCACTAATTTACTTGAGAGATTCGGTTTGGACAAAATCAAAACAAAGTATGACAGCGTCGTCAATGACGTCACACTTTCAACAGAGTAAAAATTCGTTCGACTTAGTTAGAGCTTGGTTCCGGTCCAATCCAATCTCAATCCATGTATCGATCCAGTATTGTGACGAAAAAAACCGAAGATTGACAGAAAAAAACCGATACTGGATTGTATTGGCATCGATACTTTGACAACTCTAAACATTTGTTGGTGACATAGAAATCGTAAAGATGCTTCTGCTCACATTTAAAACATTGCAGCAGAATACTTTCACACTGGAGTTTGACGAAAACAAGACAGTAAGTTGAACTACAATTCGCAGTTGCTAAAAACGGTATTATATAGCCTATTAATTGGGAATATTTTAAGAAATTTACCAAAATTGTGTTTTGAGGTTATGTTGTACAAAAACAATGGCCGAAATGATTTTGCACAATTATTAGATTATAATCCCTAGCTCTAACGTTATCTGACCTTTGTATATGATCCATTTCAGGTGAAAGAACTGAAAACCCGAATTCAAGATGAACGAGGAGCCGACTTTCCGGCTGAAAGTTTAAAATTGATTTACGCAGGTAAAGAATCTCGGTTTGTTTAATCTCAATAAAAGTGGATTGTGGTTGTTTTAGGCAAAATATTGGAAGATGCTGAGCAAATCAAGGAATATAAAATTGATGCTAAGAAATTCATTGTGGTGATGAAGACTAAGGAGAAGACTGCTGCGGCACAACAACAGTCATCGCCAGCTAAGTCAAGTGAATCCGAAGAAGCACCAAAACAGGCTTCTGTTGCATCCCCTTCGACGACTAGTCCGGTAAAGAAAACCGAAGAAGAGGCTCCCCAGCCCAAAGTGGACGAACCACCAGCTACCGAGTCGATGGCGTCTGCTGCGAGCGCCCCAGGTAAAGGAACAATACTCAAATATCCCTACCAGTGCAGTGGTCCTAAAACGAAAAAATGTTTAATAAAATTCAAGCACTTGGATTTTATGTAAAGTAGATTAATAACTGTATATTATTCTAAGTATTGTATATAATCGATTAATAGTTTAGGCGAATATCCATTCTTTGGACTCACATTTCAAACCAGCGATTGCCTTTTTCAAGATCGGATGTAAAAAATAGTCGTACTTAGTCTTCTTCGGAACACGTTTGCTAAGTGCAGTCCACGGTTTCGTTTGGCGAAAGCCATTTGATCACGGAATGATGAACAAACTCATTTGGTTTGCGAGAAAAAAGCGTTAAACATTGCTCTGAAGTGGTCTTAGAGTGTTTATGCTATAAAAAATCAGAGAATTCGGCAGGCTCTGTATGGGTAGGCTTCTCATTTTACCAATGCAAAATATTAGCTATACATGAGCATGTCGTCTTCAAAGGATAAAAATCCTCAAACTCAACATCCAAGACCTTTTTCATTTTACTTTACGATTTCCCTTTCAAAATCAATTTTATCTTTCTTTCATTTTTATTGAAAGATTCTCCCGAGATTTAAAAAAAAGAGTAGCCATTTAGAACAAAACTCTAAACCCTGATCAAAGGAATCAAAGGACCAATTCCAGTTTTAAAATTTTTTGACGGGCCGCACTTGGAGTAACACTTCGATTTCGTTCACATAAGCTTCTCAAACTTCTCGTTTTGCTTGAAATATACTTCATTACACACCACCAATCCTAAATATATAAATATAAAATAAATACAGTCGATTCTCGATAATTCGAACCTCCAAGGGACCCTTAAAATACTTCGAATTATCAAGTGGTTCCATTGCTGGTACTCAGTAACTTTTTCCAAAAGAAAAGGTACCTGAAATGCAGAAACCACAAATTTGCGAAGTAAACGCCAAATTACAGAGTAGATTTGTTGCAGAGATTTTTTTCGTTCGAATTAACGAGAGTACAAAATTGTATGGATTTTGTTTGAAATATGAACAGGTTCTGTAGGGACCTCGGGAGTTTCGAATTAGTGAGACGTTCAGATAAGGCCTTTTTCAAATTTTATAAATATTAAACGGGAATATAGCCACGTATACACAGCTTTCTAATCGTATATTATATTATCTTGGTAGTCATTTTAAATTAAATTCACTATTGAAAATTATTGTTTGAAAACATATACAAATGTTATATATTATGTTATTAAAACTCGGTGATTTAAATGTCTATAATTTTGGCATGGTTTTCAGAAGTAACAACTTCTTTTCTAAATGTGAAATTATGTGTGAATGTTTGTTTCTTCTACAAAAGATCTGTTTCGACAATTTAATTTTCCTCTTAAATCAGTTAATTTTGTCAAAATATAATACTGAATAAACTGTACTTTGCCTTGACATTCAACATTAAGATCATTAAGATGCCGAGTCATAACAATAAGCAAACTCAAAATTTGCATCCGTTCTGTATTACCAAACCGAGCAAAGGCATATTCTCTCATATTCATGAATAATTGCCTTTGGTTTTTTAAATTGTACCAATTTCTCAAGAATGCTTTAAATTCATGGAGGTTTAATAAAATTTGGCAAACTCAATCTTTTCGACCTTACATTTTCCAGGATAATTATGCAGTGATTAAAGAATATTTTTTTCCTGTGAACATCCTATAGTCTTGAAATAGCCTTCTCGATACTGCTACATCCATGTTTAACACTGCTCAAGATCCATCTATCCAGATACCAATAATGATATTACTACTAGCTGTAGTTTCTTGCTTTGGAATCAGTGAACAAAATTCTTCGGTAATTTCAAATTTGATGTCTATGCCACGTAAAAATATAGCCAATTTTTATGTATAACTAATATACCCAGAACAGTATTCCAATTTTCCTATGCGTGGCTGTGTTCTTAGATAAATCTTCAATTCTCCTTGCAATGTTGTTTTTACAATAAATTTTTAGAACAAATTATCTTTTTTTGACAATATTAACTGCTTTATTTCCATTTTATTATAACTAATTTTATACCAATATATACGTGGGTGGTCTGAGAAATAATTAATTTTGGAAAAGCGATTATTTATTTTTTAACGTAATCTCCTTGAAATTCAATACACATAAAAGTTTCTCTAATTAATTTAATACGTAAAAAATAATTNGTTCAATACACAATCTCTAATTAATTTAATACGTAAAAAATAATTTTCTAAATTTCTCCAAAATAGGCTTATTTGGCGACGATAAGCTCTAAATACGACTCATATTTCAACAAATCATACGACTTTTTTAATTTTAGTTGAATATGGTCAAATCTAAAGAAGAACACAGATAATGAAATAACAGTTCATAATAAATTATAATAATTATAATAATTTATCTAGGATATGACATTTGTTATATTTATATACAAATAAGGGCTATAATCCCCGAACCCCAACCTACCATACCATGACATATGTAGTTTTTTCTTAGATACTTATTATCTCAGCTATCTGAAGCCCTTTTAATCCAGGTTCTACAAGTATTAGGTTCAGAGTTATTTAATTTTTCATTCTGCTCTTAATCCCCGTCAACATCATCTAAGGCTTCTTTGACTTTGCTCTATATTGTTGCTTTACCATTTAAAAAATTGTTGGATTAATTGATTTTACATGTAATAAAAATAAAACTACTTGTCCGATTTTCCTGAAAATTTAGAATTTATATTCTCGAGAATGGTCAATTCTGATGAACAGTTTATTTAGTGATAGTAACGCCTAATGGCAGTAAAGCTAATTATTTCTCAGATCATCTATGTAGATTGAATAAATTTAATTAAATAAATTCTATTTTGAAAATGCATTCGCGAGCCACAAAAAATTGTTCATAGGACCGCATACGGGCCGCGAGTTGCTCATGGCGGCTCTAAATGATTAACAACATAGTCGAAAAAAATACTTCTATATCAACATACGAAATGTTCAGCTCGTCTGGTTTTCCATTGTTAATTAGGTTGAAACCGTTCAACTAAATTAACGCGTAGTCCAACGAAGAAACCATTTAATCGTCAACAATTCTAAAAATTCTAACTATGCTTTTAATAGGATGTCAAACTGTTTTTTTTTCTTTTCAGAGACGTCGGGCGGTGGTGGGATAATGTTGGTGCGAGAGGAGTACGAGAGTATGGTCAAGACAATTATGGAGCTGGGTTATTCGAGGCGGCTTGTGGAGAAAGCGTTGCGGGTTAGCTATAACAATCCGGACAGGGCCTGTGATTATCTGATAAGCAACACAATCACCGAGGACAACGTTAACCAGATCGAGAGCGAGGAGCTGGGAATCGGGGGCTTAGACAACTATCTGAACTTTGGGGAGGGCATTCAAGTGCCGAACCCGGGTGCAATTGGCTCGGAATTGAGAAATGCCCGTTTACAGAGCCGCAGCAACGTGGACTCGGCCCAGGGCACAAACCCTGAGAACGAACCGTTGGCTTTCCTCCGTTCGCAGCCCCAGTTTCACCAAATGCGGCAAATCATCCAACAGAACCCCATGTTTCTCAATACCGTACTGCAACAGATTGGCGTCTCTAACCCCGCGCTTCTTAAGCTCATCTCCGAGAACCAGGTCGCGTTCGTGAACATGATCAATGAGCCGATCAATAACAACAATAACACCAACAACAACAGGAACGTGAATGCCCCTGCCGCTGTGACACAAAATCCGACGACCGCTCCCTCGAGTACCGATCCTGCATCAGTTGTCCCCAGAGAAGAACGAATGGACGTTGTCCAGGAAGAACATAGCACCACAAATCCATCATCCAATGTACCCATTTTAGGTAATTATTAAACAAATTTTTGCTTTATATCATTGAATTGAGTATCGTAATGTGCCACTTTTTGACACTAGTGATTTTATTATATTTTTTTCACTTCAGTGAAAAAAGAGTGCCATAATTTTTAGACGAACAAATGTTTCATTGCAAAAATTCAGTAACTAGTTTAACGATAAAAGTTTTTGTAAAAAATAGTCAATATCAAAGATATCATCTTATTGGAAAAGTATTCATTTAAAACAATTATAATTCACACAAACGATTTCCAAAATGGACATTCAATAAATCTATTTGGCTCAAGCGATTTGATGCGTAAGTAATAATGATAAATTTTTAAACCAGTCATAAATATCAGTTTTCAATAATCGCTTTAATATAAAATAAATAATTATTTTGCGGAAATCGTTCTATAGATATCATTATTTTTTTTGTAAGTCTTACAATGTTTATCCTTTAAATTTTATTAACAATATTGAACAATTAATGATAATAAAATTCTCAAATAATACTCTTTGAGTTACATATATAAATGTTATCGAAATTTGATTATTGTTGGTTATTCCTGGTACTAAACACAAGCAGAGGTAGATTTATTGATTTAATTGAGAACAAAATATATTAACGAAACAATGAAATCGGTCCATATGTGCATTTTCATTTCTTTATTATTCGTCAATCTATAATTCTTGGAGAGAGAAGCATGAATACAATTCAATAACCATCAATTAGCTCGACTTCGTACAACTTTGTCCTCTAACCAGGATTTTTGAAGCAATTTAATTTAATGCAACTATTCACAATTCAAAACTTACTTCTCTATAAAATACAGTTGTTGTTTTCCCCAACTTCTGGGTTTCACTTAATTTAACGGCATTTTTTCGTTCGGTTATATTTTTAACAATCATCATAAATAAATGAAAATACAAATATTTCTCTTTTAATTATTTAATTCTTTTTCAGGCATTTCTGAGGGAAATAGTTCTGCCCGGCAAGCACAGGAATTTGGCGGAGAGGCCAGTTTTCCTTTATACGAGGGTTTCGATTTAACGCAAAACGACATAACAGTCATTAATCGAATTAAGGAGTTGGGATTTTCCGAAATGGAAGTAATTCAGGCATACATTGCTTGTGATAAGAATGAGCAGAGGACTGTGGACGTTTTGCTTTCAGAATAGTAAAGGAATCAGATTCGGAGCCCCTTATTACACACCAATATAACCGCTCTCGAAAAAGAAATTGCAGTCGCATTGGAGAAATACCTTTTCACATTTGATTGTTTTATTATTTTTACTACAGAAATGAACATACCTATTTTTAAAAGAATTATTAATTTACTCGTATGCGAATGATTTAGAAGCGGCTAAGAAGCGGTACAGAAATTGGATTTGGGATATTTATTCAACTTTTTTCGCCTACAGAAATAATTTTATATTAAAGAAATATATTTTAAATTATAATTATTATGAATCGGAGTCAAATAACAGTGATTTAAAAATCTAAAATATTGTTTTAATCTATTTTATGATTTTTGTTACACTCAATTGTGTTCTGTGAAAGCACGTACTAGTTTTAAATATTACTGGGCTAAAAAACAATATCACAACATCTTATTAGAAATAAATAATCGAAGAACGATGTAATATTATGTAACAAAATTCAAAAGAATTCTGGGAAAAAATAACCCAAAGCCATTCAAAAGAAAAATATAAAAATCGAAATAATAAAATTNTGGTACTAGTTTTAAATATTACTGGGCTTTTAGCCCAGTATTGTTTTTTAAACAATATCACAACATCTTATTAGAAATAAANGTACTAGTTTTAAATATTACTGGGCTAAAAAACAATATCACAACATCTTATTAGAAATAAATAATCGAAGAACGATGTAATATTATGTAACAAAATTCAAAAGAATTCTGGGAAAAAATAACCCAAAGCCATTCAAAAGAAAAATATAAAAATCGAAATAATAAAATTTATTATTTTGTACCCAGCCAAAAGATAAATAAGTGTACTAGGAAATTATATAATGAATCTCAACAATAAATACAACCCATTTTTATTGAAATTAATACAGAAATTAAATTTTTTTATTTAATTTTGAGGTTATGAATGTAAAATCCGTTTCTCTCTAATTTGAATTTAAATTGTTTCACTCTTTCAAGCTTCAAACTTTCTGTGATGACTTTTGTTTTGCATCCGGAGAAAATTTTTTTTAATTTTTTTGGGTTTTTGTTTTTTAAACACAAAGTCTGAAAAACCTGCTAAAAAAGTTCAAGTTTGTGAAATAATCCTTCATAAGGATCGGGATTGGTGATTGTTAATGACCTGGTAGTGTTTCAAAAGTTGGAAACTAGCGTTTAGGTTGAATAATGGTAGATGAAAAATTTCACAAAATACTTATTCCAGTTTTATTGTGATGTTTGATCCAAAGAGAAATAGCTTAAAAAGGCTTTTTAATGTAAAAGTAACATAGAAAAATGGTTGAATAGTTGTGAACTATTGAAAAAAATATGTGGGAGATGAAAATTTATTTCAAGAGAGTGAATTGGACTCATTAAAATTGATACATGTTTTGTTGTTTACTCGTAAAATTCTTGAAAAAAGTGATGATTTCAACAAATTGGACTTATTGATGTTTATAAAGCTTAGCTTTGCTTTGATGTCAAATTACAAGTAGTTTGATAGAAGTGATTTCTATTTTAAATTAATGACCATTATATAATGCATAAAAGATTGTTAATTTAGTTACAAAAGATAGAAAATATTGTTTAGAAAAGTGATAACAAACATTATTAATTAAAAAATATTCTCTCTTACATATTCTATTTTCTCTCTCGCCTTAAAGATTTCAACAACTTCGCTCTCTCGCTCTCTGGATTTGTCACTTTTCTTAAAATTGTGACAGCAGCACAGACAAGTGTAGTGGACTAAGAAAAGAAAATATAATAATTGATAAAATCCAAGTAATTTGGGTGATGGATTGAACGACAGTGAAAAAAGGACTGTTTCCAATATTATAGAATAGATATATCTAGTGATCAGTGGTATTGGTTGAGTTTTGTGTTAGTGGCGAGAAAAATTGTGTTGTGAGAATACCGTAATATGAATAAATAGCATTAGCACACAACACACAGTTTTAAGATGGGTGGTCATAAGAAGCACGAGCACGAAAGTGGCTACTTCGAGGACAATTATCTGCCCGAATATAGTAACAGTGCCGCCAGTGGGTCCACTTTGGCTTCGTCTCGAGGGGGAGGCGGAGGAGGAGCTCAGCAGCAGCCAGCCAGCAACAGTAGCATACTTTCGGCGATGATGAGGCCCTTCCGCACTGTCCATCACACAGCGTCGTCCTCTGCTGCGGGGAACGCGTCCTTCACGGCGTACCGCAGCCAACCCCTGGACAGCGTCGACGAGAAGACCATCCAGCCCGTCAAACCGCAACAGGCAGTCGAAAACCACTTCCAGCGCGAAGACAGCAACAACAACAGTGTCGTCAATCTGGTGGATAACGATAGTGGCGAGATAGAAAGCGATAATGCAGAGCCTGAGGGGCAGGACGAGGAGGAGCGTGTGGTGATAAATAGTGATGATAACGAGGATAATGTCCAGGTTAAAGTCGACCACAAAAAGCAACAACAGCCTATCAGCAACAAATCAACTCGCAGTGAATCAGTCATCTTCACGGGATCCTACAAAAAGGAAGACATGGACTTAGAGGAGGCTTCTCGCATTCGCACAAATGGTAAATAACTAGCTTATAAAATTATACATTTATTTCTAATAGTGTTATGCAATGAAATATTTGGTATTAGATTGAAATTGACTTTAATTTGCCAAATTTAAGGTTCTTCTTTAATCTATAAAATGGACAGACATTAAAACATAATTTTTCATAAAGATTTTATCTCACTTCCAAATTTACTTTCCTAAATACTCGAAACAAGAGATTAACTTTCGTTTATTGGGGTCCACATTCCAGATAGTTATGAAATAGTGGTAGTGTAGTTTTCTTTTAGCTTGGGTAATTGTAAATGGCATATAACTTTACATTCAAATTGTTATTTTTATGCCAAAAAGAAAGTGTTTGATTGAATTTCCCTTAAGCAATGGCACTAGGTTAAAATTAAAATGCTCCCTTTTATCTTCTATAACTATTCTATTAGGATATTAGCAAGAGTGGGAAGAGGACTGAATTTTATGCCAATATTATTGTATTGTAACACAATTTCAATTAACCTTGACCTGGTTTTCTGGGGCTGCTTGTGTACTAGTTTTTGTTATTGTACTATTTGACTACGATGAACGTCTCTCTTTCTCCTCTCTCAGTAGAGAGAAGTTCGGCTCCTCTCTTATTTGGTGTAACCTAATTTTTGATTGAAATTCTCTGCGTGTTTCTTCGTATTGTATGGACGAGACGACTTAAAAAAATGGCGGCGTGGTGTTTTGAAATTGAAGGAAAAGTAACGGTGCGATGTCTGTATGTGTCGCGCGCAGAAAGAAAGCAAACAACGGTAATGATAATAGCAAGAGTTTATAATGGTGGTGATGAATGTAATTTGCAAATAAGACTAGAAAATGTATTTGTCGCGACAAATTGCAATTACAGCTGATATTTTTAGTGTCGAAAAGCAGTTTGATTCTTTAAAGAGCGGTCATACTATTGGGAAATTAATTCTATGTCTTTCAAATCGATGTTAATTTTTTGCATATCTTCCAAACCAATCATTAATAATAGTTATTTAATATTTATATAACTGTGTTGATAAGATTGGGCATTATTAATTAACATTATTATTTGTTATACTATCAAGTGTAGCGAACGTTTTAAAGGATATTATTTTTATTATTATTGCTTATCCACCGTGTTTATACAAGACTTTTAGCATTTTCTAAAAAAAACATTGTTTTTTATAAATCCAAAATTTTATTTCTTCTAAAAGATGGTAATAGAAAAAAAGCTTGATTTATTTCGCGTCTTTCTTGTTTCGAAGAGATATTTGTCATATTTGATTACATTTGTCACATAGATCACACTTTNATGCTTATCCACCGTGTACATTGTTTTTTATAAAACCAAAATTTTATTTCTTCTAAAAGATGGTAATNTTGCTTATCCACCGTGTTTATACAAGACTTTTAGCATTTTCTAAAAAAAACATTGTTTTTTATAAATCCAAAATTTTATTTCTTCTAAAAGATGGTAATAGAAAAAAAGCTTGATTTATTTCGCGTCTTTCTTGTTTCGAAGAGATATTTGTCATATTTGATTACATTTGTCACATAGATCACACTTTAATTACAAGTACTTTAAAAATGTCTTCGGCAGCAAAAATATTGGTACTGTAATATAGATTTTATGTAATGAAAATGTATTAATTTTTATGTTTTCCGAACAAATCATTAAGACAATAATGGACCTTATTATGATATGTGTTTATATCATTAAAATATACTCGCAACCAAGCAAATACTGTTGATTTATCACAAACAATAACAAAATCATTGCCAGGTGGATTCACGTGTTTATTGGTTTTAAAATGCACGAGCTGTTTTTTAGATATTTTCTTTTTATTGTATAATCTCGATAGTTATATTTATATTTTAATTTATCAGAGTATAGAAGAGTGTAGAGAGAAATAAAATAGCAAAAGCTCGTTCGTGTTTGTGTCAAGGATATTGGAATGAGGTTATTACATAGAGAATAAATTACGGAAATGCTGATTACTATGAAGTATAATATGTTCTGCGAGTAGTCGCGCTGATGCTCATTGAGAGAGAAACAGGTGATTTTGTTTTTGTGGGATTGAAAAATAATACGAAATTTCCGTAATTATTTGAAAATCATATCAATAATTTATATTGTATAAAATCTCAACTAGTTTACAAATCTCCAATTAAACTATGATCTTAATTTCTATCATTATGAAAATGAATTGTTCTTTTCTTTTGTCTATTTTGCATTTGTAAATTCCTTTCAATGGTTTTATTTTATTATTAAACTACCGCTAAGAAGAATATTCAAAATTCTCTCATTGAGCCAAACTAAATTGAATTGTAGGGTATGTTCAAGTGGAAATCGAAGCATAATAATTTCCATTTCATATGCTCTAAATCCGAAAGCGCCGTTAGTATTATATACTTTGTGTCGATTACTTAATGTCTACGTCTTATACACAATATTCGACAACTTAAAGCTGACCATGTGGATATTATATTATTTGTCGAGGTCGTTTAATTGACGGAATATCAGAAGAAAGACTGGAAAAGAAAGGTTTAAATCAACAACAAAAAGTATAAATGATAATAATTTTTATAAAAAAAAAATCTTACAGACATTATAAATTTAAAATAATTCATTTNTAAAAAGTATAAATGATGATAATTTTTATAAAAAAAAATAAATCCTACAGACATTATAAATTTAAAATAATTCATTTCACACAATAAATTAAACAATCTAATTATATAAGGTTTATAAGTAATATAAAAATGATGTAAAATTGGATATTCAACTTTTATTACAACAAACTATAAATGAAACACAATATTGTTTTGATTTTTTTACAATTAAATTATTTTTGCAATTGCTTATTTTTTCAACAATCTCAATAAGTGAAATTTAAGTTTAAAAAAGAATGAACATGGTGTTATAAGATTTAATGGTTATTAAATGCATTAAAATCATCAAATATTATATGCCAAGGTTTAGATTAATCAAACTTCTTTGTGAGGTTTTACTATATTCAATTTTGATATTTTGACTGTTAAAACTATAACAAAAATCCCAAACAAGATTGCTTTGAATTTCTATTACAATTGNGAATAAAAATGTATTGGAACTGAAGTGAGTTAAAATACGTTAAAAACGAATTGTTCGTATTACATACTTAATTTTTGAATATTATTCAAATAAGAAGCGAATGAATATAAAATTGAACATGGTGTTATAAGATTTAATGGTTATTAAATGCATTAAAATCATCAAATATTATATGCCAAGGTTTAGATTAATCAAACTTCTTTGTGAGGTTTTACTATATTCAATTTTGATATTTTGACTGTTAAAACTATAACAAAAATCCCAAACAAGATTGCTTTGAATTTCTATTACAATTGCCGTGTCATAATTTTTTTATTATTGTAATTTGCAAAATATTTATTGGTTGAATTTTTAAAAATAGATATATGTTAGTCATTCTTTCGTCGTGTAAACAAACATTACTCATAGTCATAATAAAAGAATCTTTCACTTCACACATTCTTTAAATAATTAAGAATTATTTTATAAATTTACTTTTTTTACAGTTAAATTATCAGATCATGACAAAGTGGATATAAGCCATTTTGACGTAATAAAAGTATTGGGAACTGGTGCCTACGGTAAGGTGTACTTGGTGAGGAAGAAGGGAGGAAGAGACAATGGTCAGCTGTACGCAATGAAGGTGTTGAAGAAGGCGACAATTGTGCAGAAAAAGAAGACTGCAGAGCATACAAAAACGGAACGCCAAGTCCTGGAAGCGATCCGGAAGTGCCCGTTCCTCGTCCGGATGCACTATGCTTTTCAAACTGATGCCAAATTATATATCATACTAGGTGAGAATGAATTAGATCTCTTGTTTCAAAGCAGTTAAACTAACGAAATTGAAAATTACAGATTATATAAGTGGCGGTGAACTGTTTACGCATCTCTATCAACGGGAGCATTTTACGGAAAACGATGTGCGAATTTATATTGCGGAAGTGGTGGTGGCGCTGGAGAAATTGCATTCGGTAATTTCAATTAGGAATATGCTACTAATCTTTAACGCGTTGATCAAATACAGAAAACAAGTTTTCTTTATAGTTAAAATAGTTAATTGTCAATCCAAATAGATATGAAGAGATTTTTATTATTTTTGGCCGTTCAGTGTCATTTGCTGATGTTTTGTCAATTTCTCGAAATTCAAATAACTGAACAATAGGATTTTTATTACCATTAAAACAGAATAAACTCTGAATGAAAACTGAACCTCTTAACAATAAAATACAACATATTTTAAAAGACAAACGCTGCAAATTCAAAAGAGACATGGTATAACATAAATTAAAATTGTCCTAATTACGTTCCCAATTTTTCTTTTCAGTTGGGCATAATTTATCGTGATATTAAACTGGAGAATATTCTATTAGACGCAAATGGGCATATTGTAATTACCGATTTTGGCTTATCCAAAGAGCTGAACGAAGAGAACAATGGTCGGGCATATAGTTTTTGTGGCACCATTGAATATATGGCGCCAGAGGTAGTTCGAGGGGGCTCCTCTGGACACGATGTGGCTGTGGATTGGTGGTCTGTTGGTGTTTTGACGTATGAGTTGTTGACAGGGGCCTCGCCCTTCACCAAGGAGGGGGAGAGAAACAACCAACAGGATATTTCACGAAGAATCTTGCGAGATCCTCCCCCATTGCCCGATAGACTGGGCAAAGACGTTCAAGATTTCATTACCAAATTACTGATCAAAGACCCAAAGAGACGATTAGGAGGAAATCGGGTGGATGCGGCTGATATCAAAGCGCATTCGTTTTTCAAAAGGATAGACTGGGATTTATTGTCAAAGAAGGAAGTGCCGGCACCGTTTAAGCCAGTTTTAAAGAATGAATTAGACACGAGCAACTTTAGTGAAGAATTTACAAAACTGCCAATCACAGAATCGCCCGGAGCAGTTCCTCCAAATTCAGAAAGGCTGTTTAGAGGTAGATACTCATTGAGTTATTCTTTTATAATTTAATTAATTTTGGTCCCTTTTCAGGTTATTCATTTGTTGCTCCAAGTATTATTCTTTCTAATAAAAATGCAGATCTTATGGACGGAATTCTACCTACTGAAAATCTTCGTCCAAATCCATTAGATGTCTTCTACAACAGAGATCCAGTAAGATTATTAGATTATTTTATAGATTTAATTATTAAACTGTATGTTTATGGATCTTTGTCTACTTAATATTTTCCTTCTATTATTGACAACTTCCTTCTAATCTTGTTTTCTTAACATTCCTTAAGATATATTTACTCGTCCTGATTCAAGCCTAAACTATCATTTTCTTTCCACAGATAAATTGAAAGAGTTTTTTTGTTATTAGATTCGGAAACATTCAGGATGTTCTGTATTTTTTGGCAAACATCGTAAACGTTACTTGAAAAATATTTATCATGCGCCAGATACACGCACAGCTCACTAAATTCATACAAAAAAGAACCGCTGACTTTGTTGAAACAAACCGCTGACTTTGTTGAAACAAAGTCAGCGGTTCTTTTTTGTATGAATTTAGTGAGCTGTGCGTGTATCTGGCGCATGATAAATATTTTTCAAGTAACGTTTACGATGTTTGCCAAAAAATACAGAACATCCTGAATGTTTCCGAATCTAATAACAAAAAAACTCTTTCAATTTATCTGTGGAAAGAAAATGATAGTTTAGGCTNACGATCCTTTGGTAAAAATTAATTTTTAAAATGATTTATTCTCTTTTTAGAATTCTCCGTTTTTCCAAAAGTATGAATTAGAATCTGAAAAGCCAATCGGCGATGGGACCTTTTCTGTGTGTATGCGCTGTATAAAGAAGTCGACTCGTGAAAGGTTTGCGGTGAAGATTGTCCACTCGAAGCACGATGTGTCCAAGGAGGTGGAAGCTTTAGCAGCGTGTCAGGATCACCCAAACATTGTGAAATTGTTCGATGTGTTCAGAGATGATTTGTACACATACATAGTAATGGAACTGTTGTCTGGAGGGGAGCTCTTCGATAGGATCAAAGACTGTCGCCGTTTCACGGAAAAGGAGGCGATGATTTTCTTTCAGCAAATCGTGAAAGCGGTGTTTTGTATGCATAAGAAGAATGTCGCGCATAGAGATCTGAAGCCGGAGAATATTCTGTTTGTGCAGAAGAATTCAAACGTTTTAAAGCTGGTGGACTTTGGTTTTGCCAAGCAGGATTTTAAACAGGGTATGACGACGCCTTGTTTCACCCTGGATTATGCCGCTCCAGAGGTGCTGGGGAGTCGGGTTAATTTAAAGAACTACACAGAGGCGAGTGATTTGTGGTCTTTGGGCGTTATTCTGTACACAATGCTTTGCGGACAGACCCCGTTCCAGCCAAAGAAGCAGGTCAACGACCACGCGGATCGAATTAAATCAATTGTGAACAGAATCAAGACTGGGTCGATCGAGACGAATACCGCGGAATGGAAGAATGTGAGCGAAAAGGGCAAGGATCTGGTGAGGAGACTTTTAGACATAGATTCGAGAACGAGAATGAACATGGACCAGTTGCTCGAACACGAGTGGTTCCAAAAGAATAAGGGACAGAAGGATCAGAATTTAGTTCCCCTTAAGGAGAATATGGACAGTTTTGTTAAATACACATGCCAAGCGTATCAGTTTTGTCTCAAGGACGACGCTCCTTTGCCGAGAAAGAGGCGAAAGTCGTCCAGTGTGGACCCGCAAAACGTGACCAAGCGAAAACTGAGCGAAGACAGTGAAGCGCTGGGCAGAAGTAAGAGTTCAAGTGGGGTGGTTACGTCAGACTTTAATAGATCGATAAGTGATACAAATTCCGACAACGTGGAAATTGTTGACGAATTTAAAAAGGAATCGCAGTCGACTTCGGTGGAAGCGCAACAAAGTAGTCCGGTATTTGATATTGCAAACAAAAGATGTGTAGGAAAAAACAACAATTTTGTACTATTAGAAGTATCTAGAAATAACTTAGACAAAACCAAGGCTAGAAATCAAAATGAAATGTGTTTAAGTGAATCATTGTTTTACGGTTACTCGGATCAGGAGCAAAAGGATAGTTTTTTCCCATGTCCTTTCTTTGTGGGATTTGGAAATGATGAAATATTATTGGGTAAGTCCCAATATGACCGATTTGTTTGCATAGCTCAGGTAAATAGTAGTCAATCAATTGATAAAGACGAGGGCAAAAGGAAAAGCGGTTTGATGACTGACAGTAATATTAAGAATAAAAACAAAAGACCAAAGAAAGAGACGACGAGACAAAATGAATGCGTTGAACAGGTGTCAAGGATGACTAGATCGAGAAAGCGTCGTGAAGAGATTTGTGACAGAGAAGACTTGTCCAAAAGTTACCACATCGATGATGAATTATCTTTCTTCCCCAAATTGGCGGGGACTAAAAAGCGAAGAAAATGATTAAGGAAATTAATGTCATTGTTAGGCGCTTTATATATATACAAGTGTGAATATTGTTCAATTAAAAAGCGAAAGAATATAAAATTGAACATGGTGTTATAAGATTTAATGGTTATTAAATGCATTAAAATCATCAAATGTTATATGCCAGGGTTTAGATTACTAGTTAGATACATTCGATCAATAAAGAAAAACATTTTAGCACCAATTGCAGAGATGGGTAGTTAAAAATAAAGAATGTTATAGAAAAGGGAGGTTATTAAATGAAAAGAAACATATGTTTTTTAGATAGAAAATTTATTACTTTATAATTTAAATATGAAGTTGTTAAATTTTATGACTATTATTTATTTCTTATTGTCTACTTTGTTAACCTGAAATGGGTTTATTTATTTTTTCATTTTTAACATCAAACAATTACTAAGACAATTTATTTTGTATTAAAATTAAAATGATATACATTTTACTACAGTATGTATTGCATTAATTAACAAAACAGTTGCAAAGATCGTACCTGAACATTAGATCTTTGGGCCTCCGTTAAAATGTGCAACACATACAGAAGTTGCATATTATTTTAAAAATAAGTTAGTTGTGCTGATACTAGTTTTTAAATATAATATAGATGTATTATTATTATCAAAGAAATGTTTATTGGCTTATAAAGAGAAAGATTCCCCCAGATAAATATTTTCATCTCTATCATCATTTTTATATAAAAAGAAAATCACTAAGTGCACTTATATTATATACATTAATATTATAATGCAAACGATAACAAAATACAATACAAATAGCTAGAATATGGTAATTAATGGAGGATGGGATCGAAGAGGATGAAAGAAAACTGTATAGCACGGTTTTCTGTTAATTTTTTAGCAGTGTTATTACTAATTGGAAAAAGTTACATTGTTGGGAAGATATTCAAGTTATTCAGTTTCAAGGTTTCAATTGCCCAATCACCAATTATACCCTTTTCCTCGGCCACTCTTATTTTAATTTAGTGGCATTGGTAATATGGAAACTGACCAAAATATTAGGTGATTAATTTTTCGATAATTATTTTCAATCAAATTAAACTGATTTGTTGAAGGTTAGGGGATTTTTAAGTTTGTTATGCTAAGTAGCATTTTGAGTATGTTTCACTAGGTTTAAGTTCCAACCATAAAAGTTGTCTCTATTTAATAAATGTGTGAATAATTATTTATAAGGTTAATAAGGAAAAACTGATATACTATTTATTTTGTTGTAAAGTTCTTTATGCTTTTTTTGTCTCAATTAGGAAACTAGTTGTAGTTTCTTGGTAATAATTCAAAAGCACGAGCGACATAATTAAACAAAAATTACAACCAATATTGTAGATATTTTTTTATAATTATGTATAGTATATTGTAATATTGTATTAAATTGCAGTATGGGTACATAGATTGACAAAAATAAATGATTTAATTTATCTTATTCGTTTTATTTGTAACTGTTTCGTATCGCTTTGAGGTTTGAAGTCTCGTCTTTATAGTTTTCTTTGTTCTAAAAATTGATGACAAAATACGTGTCCTCTTTTAAGATTGAGGATTAGGTAATTTTATTTGGTAAAATTAATTGCAGTTTCAGCATTGTTGGACTGAACGAACATTTTCGTATGTCAGTCTGACCGATGTTGACCACATGAGTTCCTCTTCATTCTCAAGAAAAATGATTTTCAGTATTTTTTTTATATCCCACATAATAAAAGTATTCAATTTTCATATCATCTTCTGTTCATTTATGGCAACAGATTTAAAAATCAAGTCTATTCAGATTATTCGATGGAAAAAGAAGAAACGACTGGCTGGAAGAAGAAATCTCTGAAGCTATGGAGCAACTGGAGTCAAATCTGGATGCTACTGAAGAAGAATAAATCCAAGAAGACATATTCGAATACTTGTAATTTAATTTTAATACCAATAAACAGTTTAAAAATTTCAGATTTATATTACCAAACTTTTTATTTTCATTTATGTACTTACTGGAGATAATCGATATTTTTTATGATTTATGATTTATATTTAATAATTTTATCTCTATCATCACGCAAATGCAGAAATAGGATAAAGAAAATGACTGTTTTAATAAACTAAATAAAAAGCGAGTTTTTTTTTTAATTTAAAATTATAAAACTTAGTGAATAAGCGTTATTAAACACTTGGGTCTCTTTCAAATCACTCACGGCTTAAGAAAACCCGATATTGTCTTATCTAATCTAATGAAGAAATAACTATTAATTGAATAAAATGAGAAATTTATAAAATTACCAAACTTTTATTATATAATGCAAAATCACATGGTACTTATGGCGGTTTAATTCAAAATTCTCAACCGCCTTTTTCAAACCAAATTTGTATATACAACAACAATTTAAGAATAATAAATCCTCTTTCGTTCAACATTCCAAGAGAAAAGACCTGTTTTATTTTTACTCTTCGAATTCTATATTTGTCCACTCTGCTGATCTCCAATCACTTACATTCTGAACACACGCACCTTTCTGATCTACCTAACACCAGGACTCATCCCCAAATACTTATTTGCTATCACCTTAAAATGTGAGTGTACCCCTGTTGGTTAACGATATAACGTAAAGAAGAGAGTCCTTTAACACCACCAGCTTAAAAGAGGAACTTCATTTCGGCTTTTGATTTTGTTCGCTCTAACATCATTTTTAGTTGTTTCGAAGTGTTCAAGCCCCAGATGTCTAGAGGAGCACGTTCCATAAACGCTATTCTGCCGCCAGATAATCCGTCGAGGAATTTGAAGTAGCTGGGTCGCAGATTAGTAGGCTCGAACATGGCCACGTGGAAAAGAGTGGCTGTGAACACGCAATACAGGAAGTTTCTGAACCCTGGCACAGCGGGCAAGTATCCCTTTTCACTGCCCAGATTGTAGACAATCTGCAAAGTCTTCCACATTACGTAGAGCGCAACGGAGATATTTGGATAACTATAGAAGGAGAGGCTCGCCAAGAAACCTGCAGGGATAGCGTGTTCAGGGCAATCCTTCCCGACCACATGGCGCAATAAGCAGGACACGAGTCTGAAAATGGAGCAGAACCCACCCAAAAATAGGGCAATCTTATTCAAATCTTTGGATAAAAGAATGTCCTTAATTATTTTCGGGCGACGAAAAATTTTCGTAATCTGGAAGACAACGGAAAGGGTTAACTGAATGCCCAGTCCGACGCAATACAATTTCGCACCT
>JXOV01001405.1:5601-67750 GCA_001014945.1 Clogmia albipunctata
TCACCATCATCCCAATTTAAGTGGGCTCCAACAAATGTAACGAGACCCTGAATTGATCCGTCATATACTCTCCAGTCTTCGTAAATTATCCATCTTCTACGCACATAACTGTCAACAATTAACACAATTAGAATTTGAAATAAATAGTTAAATTATACAATAATGCAGTAAAATATAAATTACATTTTAAAAATATTATACCACACTACAGTCTACAGCACAACACACTACACCAGGGGTCCCCAATCTGTGCACCACGACACGCCCGCCTTGGAAAGTATATAGTGGCGTCGCGAGTCCCCTCGTTCTCTAGCCCGTAGTAGAAGAATCCCGGACATAGCAGATGATCTCAATTACCAATGGCAAGATTTGGCCCATGTGGCAAAATTTTTACCTGTATTAGGTAGTCTCTGCACTACACCATATTATACTTTGTGTAAATTTGATGTTCCGACGCCTTCTGCTTCCAGAGATCTTGAAAACAAATGAACAAATTTTCAAGATCAATTCGCACATTTTTGGCTGAATATCCTCGATAATTTCGTATATTCCATTATAACGTCTAAAATCCATTGTTCAATAGTGTAATAACTCTTGTCTTTAATGTGGAACAGAGCTCTACGGCGGGGGCTCAAATAAAATGAATTCGTTTCAAAAAAGGGAACGATCCGTATGAACAAAAAAAGCCATAAAACTAATATCGAGTTGTGGTCAGACTCATGTCTTGGTTTGTATTTCGTTGGGCCACATTCATCCTTAAAAAGGGGAGGTAAAGCAGTATATTTCGATACAAGTGGTGATACATGTGTATCGAACGCTATTTTGTGTAATTCTAAAAAAAAAAAAAAGTATCAGTTAATCGATAATTACTAATAAAAACGTTCGCAACGGTTATTTCAAATTGTGGTGGGTTGAATCGAACCAAAGCGTGAAAAGTAGATTTAACTATTTTTTGTATTTATTATTTGTAAACTTGAGTATAAAAAAACACGAAAAACTGATCGCAAAGAAGTAAGTAATTGAAACGAAAACTGAACAATTTTCTTGTTTCCGCAGAAATGATTTTGTCCAGCTTTTCCAGAAAAAAAATTGCGAAGGTCCGTCAAAAACTACACTAAATATTGAAACTCATTTTATAGATTATAAATTACTTTAAATCATGTAATTACAACTAAAAAAAATCACAATTCAGACACAAATACGATTAAACCGTTGAACAGATCATTGTTCAAATAATCTAACAAATAACACCATTCTTTGATAAAGCTAACAACAACAAATGAACAGGAAGTTGCGCATCATTTTGAAATAACGGGCATTTTTGTGTGAGAAAAAACAAAAAACAAACGGCGCGATTATCAAACGCGAATTATATCAGAACGTAATCTAAAAGTACAATCGCCTGCCTGATAACCGGCATTGATTCGAGATTCATCGATTGGAAGTTTGTGGGAAAGACTTGTGTTTCTTGTATTAGTTTTTTTGTCTCCCGCTTGTCGCGCGTGGTTTTACTAGATTTTTACGAACTTAATCATGTCGAGCACATCACAGAAGCACAGGAACTTTGTGGCCGAGCCCATGGCCGACAAGCCAGTCACAGATTTGGCGGGCGTCGGGGACGTTCTGGGGAAGCGTCTAGAAGAGGCCGGCTTCGACAAGGTCAGTGTTTAATGATATCATCCGGGTCAATATTTGCTCACCTTTCCATTTTTCCCTAGGCCTACACCGTTCTGGGCCAGTATTTGGTGCTGAAAAAAGACGCTGAATTATTCAAGGAGTGGATGAAGGAGACGTGCAACGCCAACGCTAAACAGGCGGCCGATTGCTACCAATGCCTGAACGACTGGTGCGAAGAGTTCTTGTAAAGCCCCCCTCAAGCGGAAATGTTGTATGTCCCCCGCGCGAGAAAAAACATTTGTAAAAATCTATATTTTAAAGTTTCTGACGATAATTAACCAATCAGCACTCTATGTTAATGGACTAAGGAGATGAAAGAGATTTTGTATCGATGAATAATGTTATATCTTTTAATTATGGGTAATAAAATAACCATGTTCAAACTAAAATATTGGTTTTCTTTTCATTTAAACGTTTTCCAGATAAGGAATTTAGAAATTATAAACAAATCAAATACAGTGAAACCCTGGTTTCTGGAAAATATTCATTAACCCTTTTGGGGCTAAAAATAAAGTTATTGGTTTTTTAATAGAATCGTTTCTATTGTTTGAAAGGAAACAGTTTCTTAGTTATAGAAATCTCAAATAATCTTTAGACAAAATTTCTTATATTTAAAATGTTAGAATTTTTTAAATATCTAAATTTAAAAATTTATGAAATGTGTGAATAATGTTATTGTTAGTAAAACTTTACGAATTTAAAAAAAAAACAGTTCGTACACGAGACCAAAACTATTTTTGCAATTCAACCACCAACTATTTTTCAAATTATAAATATGATAACACACGACAATTCCTAATTTATGGCTGCTTTTCTTCAAAATGTATCTTGAAATAAAAATTCATAACATTTCTCACAGTCAAAATAATCAAAATTGAATGTAGTAAGCCAGAATAATAATTGTCCAATGAAAAGATCTTTGTGCAAAAACATTTCACTACAAATTGTACTTAATACAAAAAAGATCAATATAATTCTGAATTATTTTTCAAAATAAGATGTTTGGCCCAAATATGTAAACTTACTTAAAAGATTAAAACGTTATTATAAAAATATTTAATAACATATTAAAAATGTAGTTTAATAAACTTTGATAAGAGCATTTGTTTATTTTATTATTTTTGCGTTTATAAAGTTAAAAAAAAAACATAAATCAAAATATAAATTGTTTTAGATTTCCCTATAAAATGTATTCTTAAAGCAATAATATTTGTAGAAAAAAAATTATGTTACAAGGGTGTAAAATGTGCCGTTTTTAATGAAAATTCGATCTTTCAGTTCAGGAAAAATGGCGCTTCAATTTTGACTTTGTGGTAAATTTGATCGAGGATTATGGCTTTCATTTATTCACTTGTGAAAAAATTGTAAAAAAATGATACATTACGGAAATCAAATGAATGTCAAAAATCCAATCCCTAAGATTGTAAAAAAAATTCCCACTGACTCGGGAGTAGTTAGATATTTTATTCTTCTACAATTGTATTACAAATAACCATATAATTATGGCATTAAACAATTTAAGACCTTCGCCTCTGCAATCCCATTCCTCCATATTTGGCGGTTGGTGGCCACTTCCTCCCAATCAGTAAAATAGTCGCTGAAAATAGTATTTTTAAAACCGAAATCAAGCCTCTTAAATTAAAATAAAACTCGTTATTTTGCCATTACTTTTATTATGAATAATAAATAATTTTTATATAAAAACAAATACAACTTTTATAATGTTCATTTATCTCGTTAAAAGTCTTAAAAATAAAAGGTGATCTCAGTTGTTAATCATTCGAATGATGCATTGAAGAGGAAACGGAAAGGATCGATACATGACTGCAGTTCCGTCTCTCTTCGCCCACGGCTATTGTTTTGTTTTTTCTTTCAAAATAACAGATAACTATATACGATTATTATATTTCCCTTACCAATGAATGTGTTTGTTTTTGGAGTATTATTATGATTTTTATTAATGGTTTGAGGTCTATCCACTTTAAACTATTCTTCTTGTGTTATTATTTTCTCTCTTATTTTTTTGCAGAATAGACATTGCAGAGTTTTGGTGTTGTGATTTTTTTGTTTTTTCTATTCATTTACCTGCCTACTGAGATTGATGTATCGCTGCTGCTGCTTCACAAATAATAATCCGCGGATTTATTATCGAAAGTAATGTGTTTCAATATTTGATTATTTTCGCCATTCTCTTCAATGTTTCTAGTTATATGTAATATATTATACATATATTTATTATATTGTATTTAATTATATATATTTATCAGTATTAACATATATGTAGATTTTTAAAATCTTAAGTTCTACGAAAATATTTTACAGAAAAATTCCTCCTCTTTTTTTGTGTTTGTTATTTATTATCAATTTGAAATGACTTTTTTCTCTAACGAATTTTAAATGTTTTTTTTTGCGTTCCTCTATTTCCTCACTTTTGCGATTCAACAATAATTCTATCTCAAATTTGTTAGTTTTGTATTTTAGTTACATACGATAATTTATATTTTTCTTCCTTTTTGTTTAAGTTTAAAGGATTCCAGAACATAGTTTTGAGAATTTGACGGTTATCGAGTTTTTTAATTCGGTTTTACAAACACGACCCTTTAGCGAATTTCTTGTCCAACCGAAGCCAAATACAAAAATAAACTGTCCTAATCGGTTAAAGGCCGAGTGTCAATTGAGAAGAAGCCGACAATATTTTTCCTGGAGAGCTGGGACACCAGCTATTATTACACATTATTAGTTTTATTATTCACAAATCGCTCGCTCACGCTCGCCTTCGCAACTAATTATAGTATTTATTATTACTGTGTGGATCAATAGGTTCTATTCTAAAACTCTGTAATTACCTTATATAGTGTTTCTTTTTTTCGCTACTATTTTCTTTAATTAATACTTATTTAGTATGTCACCATGATGAAAGGAAATTGAATATTATGCTGATTTGCGATGCTCTACCCAAAAAACGCCAGACACTGGATAAAATCTACTAATTCTCTCTCTTAGGTTGTGTTTTATAAAAAAAATTATTCTCCTTTTTCATATATATAATAAACATTCATTTCAAAGGTGTAGTGGTGGTGGATGCATGTGTGCATAATTGTTACAAGATAATAATCCTTTTTCATCTTCCTCTTAAATGTGTGTGAATTTTGTAATAATATTTATATATGCTTAAATGCAAAATCGATCGTTTAATGTTCATCATAATAATATAGACAGAATATCTCGCTAACAATCAAGGCAGCTAATTTTTATCATTCGAAATAAAAAAAAACAAAATACTTTTCTGATAGAGATGACTCGTAAAAAAATTAGTTGATTTCCATGGCCTACTGGCCAATTCGGAGCCGCCTCCATATTGCTTTTTACATTCTCTTTGTGTAATTTTTATATGGCCTTATCTGAATACAGAATTCCAGAAATTGTATGTGGAGCTTGATCTAATGAATGAGTTGTGTGGTTTAGGAGCGATAAAATATCTAAATATTTTACTCTTGTTTTACATCTTATTAAATTAATAGAGAGAGAAAAAAACAATGAGAAACTAGAAGAATTATTGTTTTTCGACTTTTTTCATTCTCTTTTTTTTAAAAAAAAAACTATTACTTTTTCTCTTCATTCATCAATTAATTATAATTATAAAATATGTTAAGAGTAGAGTTTTATATTCATATGTATAATATATATTTATAATATGCAGTTTAGATAATATTATTAATATATAATAGTAATAATATATAATTATACAATTCCCCTCCTTTTTTAAAAGGTATGTGTTTGTGTATGGCTCCTGTTTTGCTTTTTATCTTTAATTATTATTACTTTTTATTCATTTTATAATCATCATTCTCCCCCTTTTCATATATATCGCAACAAACAACAACTTTTCGCGTGTTTACACATGTGTGTGAGAGTGTTTTCTGCCCTTTTCCTCCTAATCGATTCATCAATCGGCCCTCATCTTTCCTTGGACATTTCCATTTAATTTCATATTCATTTTCTTGTGTATATATATATTGTATCTATATGCATTTTTGTATAGGGTTAATAATATAGAAATAAATAAATATAAAGTTTCATCCACCATTTGTCACACATCATGTTCATCTCGCGCTCTTCTGTTTCGCTTCTCAATCATTTCAGATATTTAATTTGTTTTAACACCGTATCAACATTACAATTTTATAATTTTCTCCTCTCCATTTTCTTCAATTTGACGACCGTGTCACTTTGCTTCTCTTTTCTTTCCACCTCTATCTCTCTCTGTTTTTGGACCTTATTATCATCATCATTAGTTTTATTCAGTATTTTTTTCCTACACATTAGACAAACACCTTGGCGAGGGAGTCGGCTCCACCGCTCGCTATGTAGCCCCGCGTGGGATGGAAGGCCACGTCCAAGATGCTCTCGTCAAACTTCTTGCGGTGCGCCGTGATCTCCTGAATACAGGTCTTGTTGTCCAAGTTCCACAGTCGGATCGAGTTGTCGTGCGACCCGCTCAACAGATACAAACCCTTTGGATCCACCGCCAGACTGGTGACCGCGTCCAAGTGAGCCACCATTGAGTGGATCAGAGTGCCATTGTTTGTGTCCCAAAACCTTATGTGACGGTCCTGGTGCGCCGTTATTGTAACAGGGAACGTCGGATGACTCACCACTTTGTAAATCAGCTTATCACCGCCAGGGGGCGCCTTTTGATCCGCAGCTTGTGTTGTTGTCGTAGTCGTCGTTGTTGACGTTTTGCTGCTGTCAAACTTCAGAATCTGCTTCCCCGTTTCCGTGTCGAACGTCACCAGCTGATTGCCCTTGTACGCCACCACGATTTTGTCCACTTCATCGCGCGCAAAATCGACAGAAGTTGGACCGATTAGCGTGCCATCGGGTCCGGGGAACTCGATCGTGTTTAGGAGAGGAGTTTTAGCCTGAGGGGACCACAATTTCACTGTGCTGTCCGCTGAAAAGGACACCAAATAGCCCTTTGTGTTGTTGGTAGCCAGACCCCAGACAGCATCCGAATGTCCTTCCAGAGTCGCCTTCAAAACACTCGGATCGTAGCTATCATACGGATCAATGTACGAATTGGGCAGCTTCCAGCAATGAATCGCACTATCCAATCCCCCACTGTAACAATACTCCCCTGTCCCAGACATAGCCACACAGAGTACTGGTCCTGTGTGCGCCCGGAACGTGTATAACGGCTCCACGTCGAGACTGGGCGATTTCTTCGCCGGCACCGTCTTGTGGATGTTCCAGAACTTGAGCGTGTGGTCGTCGGAGGCCGTGATCAGCACCGGATCCTGCGGGTGGAACGTCAGCGCGCGGACACTGTCAAAGTGGCTGCGTAAAGTGAATTTGGCGCACCACAACTTGCGGAAACTCTCCTTTGTGTTACCACCGGCATCGTAGCTGTTCTCCGCCTCGTTATTTACAGTCAGCTGGGCCAGCTCGCCCAGCACCAGGTTCTGACCGCCGTCCCCCGCCTCCACAGCCCCACTACCTCCCGTCAACATGTTCAGCTCGTTCAGCACTTCTTCCGCTTCCGCGTCGACGTCATCTGGTGGACAAAAAACAAGTATTAGGATATTTGCTAATTGAGTTGATTAAGAACATTTGCTTAAAAGACATTTGTGCAATTTCATTAGGTCAAACCCTTAATTAGAGTGCGGAAAAGTTACTCTTTGCTGTCCTAACCAGGTAGGTATTAATAGTTTATGCAACGATAGGTAATGGCCTGCTTTACCAATCGAGTGAAAAAGGACCATTACCTACAAGGTTGAGTACTACGTTTTGTGCAATTTTATTTGAAAACTCGAATGAATATCACTCACAATGTTAAAAAATTACCGCACTAGGGCGGTAATTAAGAGTTTTACGTACCGGAATTCCACAAAGTTCTAAAAAATTTTGTCAGTGTTATTATAAATCAAAGCATATTTTTCTTGTTATATTTAATTCACTCTTAACAAAATTCATTTTATATATTTTATTAAAAATTATTTTAAAAAATGTTTGGAAAATTTCAATTGGTATTGCGGTTTGGGAAGGATATGCACAAAATGTAATACGCAAACTTGTAGGGAATGATCCTTAGCTAATCTCGTTTTCATTGTCCAACTTTCTCACTCGACTGGAAAAGTACTCCATTACCAACTACTATTAATATAAGAATATTTTATTATTGATATTAACTTAAAGTAACAGTATAATTTTAGTTACACGGTTTTTTCGAACTATTTTAATTATTTAAACCAATGGATCACCAAACAATAATTTTAATTAGAAAAATTTAAACGTTTTCAATGTTATCAATGACATACAGAAACCAATGTGATATGATGACATCCAATAATAAAAATATTATTATGAAAATAAATTATATATTAAGTTTTCAATCAAAAACTAAAATAAACAACATTTATGAAGATATTTGACGCGCGCCAGCTAGAAGGGCAGCATGCAAAATTCAAACAAAAAGAGAGTTTGCTTTGTTCTCAACACCGTTTTTAACTATGTTTTAAACTGCGTCAGCTTTAAATGTATTGTGTGTGAAAATTACCAAATTGAGACGTTCGCCATCTTGCATTAGTATTGGTTTTGAGTACAAATATAATTTTAATATTATTATTTCTACAGGGTTTAGGCCTAATATAATTATCAATTAAAACATTGGGCTACATTGTAAAGATATAAAAAATATCTTTGTGCGATTCCGTATCAAAAAGTACCCTTTTCTTAACACAAATTGGTTCTGTAACGGTTTACTTTACAGCACGCGTGCGGTAATGATTCAAAATTTGCATGCAAATTGTTACCAATTTAATGAGATTACATATTGTTGTCAAACCATTTCGTTGTGAGGATTCCCATCTCACTCCAATAAACACTTTGTGTCTAACTTGTACACATTGTATCTTACTTGTTCCACAATTTGAAAAAAAAAACCACTACAAACGGTTTTTATTTTTAATAATCGATTAACTGGTATTTTTTAAGAATTACACAAAATAGCGTTCAATACACATGTGACATGTTATTGCAACGCTCATTTACCTATTTTTACTCGTCAAAATACATGGTAAATTCGAGCTGTAATAACCTCTATTCCACACTCTATTCCACTTGTATCGAAATATACTATTTTAGTACTTTTACATTATTCATTTGAAAACAATATTTGTTAAAGAATATTAGTTTTTCACAATTCTTTCGAATACTTCACACTACGAATTTTCTGTTTGTAAACAAGAGTGAAAAGAATTTAATTAATAAATGAGTATAAAATATCGACTCGAAAACAAGTTCTACATTGTTTCCGAACTAAAATTATGATTAAGATTTTTGTTATCGATTAATAAAAAAGTGGCAAATTACTAAACTTAAATCAACGAAAAAGTTAGTTTCTCAACATGATAAAAAAATAATTTTTTTTTACAAACGAAATAATACGATAATAGAATTAATTTCATTTCACATAATTTAAATTTTACGTAAATAATACAATTAAAAAACAACATTTTTAAAAATGACATAACAGCCTAAATTAGAATAATCCATAACTAGTTTATGACGCAAAAAGTCATACTGCCTTGTATAATTCTTTCACTTTAAGAACGTGAGCAACAATAGACAGACTAGAAACTGTTATTATAAATTTCAAACAATAATATTGTCTGTGTTGAACTGTTTCATGTGCTTTTGCAACATTACAATAAATTGATGATTGGAAAAGGCTATATTTTAAATCATTTTAATAAAATAGCACTGAAATCACATTAATTAAAAATCTATATTAATAAACAGTTAAAGAAATATTTAATATAAGCTTCCAAGGTGTTGACATTACAATTTTTAATTAAATAAAAAGTAATGAATTAACAAATATTAAATTATTAGCAATCGACCAAATGATGACAAAAACTGTCTTATATTTTTTTTAACATTGTTTCAATATTAGTGAGTATAAATACTTAATAGACATTTCTTATGTTTATTCATTGTCTCAAAATAAACTTTTAATTAGTGATCTCATAAGTGTATAAGTGATATATTATGTCTCCTCTCAATAATTCGAAACTAGAGGGACTTTTAAAATATTACTAAATTTCAAATGGTTCAACTGTTGTTGCTCAGACGGCTCTATAACTTTTTAAACAGAAAAGGAGCCTGATATTCTTCAACAACAAACTTGAAACTTCAAATTACCACCAGGTTTTATTAAATAGCAATAATTTTTTTAGTTCGAATTACCGAGAGCATAAAATGTATTGATTTAGTTCGAAATGTCAAGAGATTTTGTAGGGACCACAGAGTCCACTGTATATGTACAACATAGTTAAAATAAGTGGTTTATAAAAAATTGTTTAAACATTATGAATTAACTGAAAATATCCACAAACTATTAAAATCCTTTCGCGAGTTATTTAATTGGCACTTAGGGTTAATTTAAAAAAATATGATAATATCAAACGAACAGATTTTGAAATGTCATTACTAAAAAGTAAACCATATTATAACAGAAGATGGTGATAAGATTGAGCTTTGATTATTTAACTTATTAATCAGAAAGCCTTATCAAAGAAATTATTGATAAAACCTTTAAATAAAAGTATCTTAACTGTTGTAATACATTTTTTAAATCATTGAGAATAAAAATTATATTGAATGGATCAAATGGATTATAGATTATTAACTAACATTAGCAATAAAAAATAGATAAATTAAAGGAGTTTTTAAAGTATTTCCGGATACCTTGTATTTAAAAAAATAAACTAAAAATGATGTAACATAAAACAAGTAATATTTCTTTTATATGTAACCACTTTAAAACAATGTTTAATCAAGTTAATTCAACATAAACCAAGAAACTATTGAAACCGGTTCGTTAACCATTTAAATTCAACAAGCGTTTTATTAATTGGAGCTATAAAGAGATTTTAAAATTAAATGATATAATAACTATTACAGAATCTTATCATGAAATTAACGACAAAACCTTTTAATAAAGACATCTTAATGTAATGATTTAAGTCATAAATTACAAAGAGCATGTCCATCCTCCAGAAAGAGTTCCAATTGATTGATTTCTTCTCCAATCTTAGACCTCTTCCTTCCTATCTTTCTCCCCCTTACCTTCATTGATGATGATTTTGTTGTTTTTCCGTTTGCCGAGGTCGTCGTCGTGGTGTTCCTGGTGGGTCAGGTCCATGTCGTTCTCGTTCGCCTCGTCTTCGTCGGACATTTCGACGTCCGTGTTGGCCAGGAACTCGAAATTGGCCATCACGGCCGCCTCCGAGTCGAGAATCATCGCCTCGGTGAGACTGTTTGTGGTCGCGTTGCTGTTGGGTCCCGAGCTCGCCTTCTTGGACGGGGTTCCGGCCCTCATCCGCTGCAACTCGTTCTTCTTATTGTTGTTCTGGTTGTTGTTGTCTCCCCCATTTATTAAATCATCTTCGAGGTTGTTATTGTTATTATTGTTGCTGTTGTTGTTCTGGTTCAGCCCGAGGAGGGATCTGACGCGATTGGAGCGCACGTCGAGGATGTTGTCGGTGTATCCGATCTCGACGAGGTACTGCTGGAGCAGCTGCCTGCCCTGGCGCCACGTCATGTTCGACGCGGCCATGCTGAAGGGAGGCGGATCGAGGGACTCGAGGGCCGCCTTTTCGATCTGCTGCTGGTCCGCATCACCGCCTGGGGGCTGCTTCAAATCGTCACTGTTCATATTTGGTGGGTCGCAGCCGTATTTGAGGCGATGGAACTTGGCCCGTTCCTGCTTCAGCGCGTATTCCAACATTTTGATCCTCCTTATCAGGTCGCACTTGAGCGACTCCTGGCTCTTCCTCTCGCCGACTAGAATGGCGATGCGGGCCTGCAGCTCGGCCCTGTCCACGTCCCACTGGCTGCGCTCGTGCTCGAACCTCACCCACTCGTGCTGGATGAAGTGGAGGATGCCCGGAATCGAGTACTGTTGCTGTGTGTTGGCGATCGCCGAGTTGCCGCCGACGCCGCCCTGCTGCGAATTGTCATCGCCCTGGCAGTTGGAGGAGGAGACCAGACTGCTCAGCTGGCCCGAGTCGCCCCCGTTCTGGGATGAGGACTGGTCATCCATGCCGCGGCCGCCGCCTTTTTACAATAATATCAATAATAACAGAGAAACACCACAGAAAGACTGGTCCTGGTTGTGACCGACCACCGAAATTATCCAACCAAACGCAATCGGCTTTGCCTTTTACACTACACACCAACCTCTCGTCGGTCGCACACAAAAAATCAATCGCAGAGCTCCGCGCTGTCAAAATCTCATGACATGGCCCCAACTACTTTGTGTGAATCCGCGCCCCCCGATTTACTTTTCTTTTCCCGGAAAATGATGGCTGGCTACTACTCGATATGGACACACGGGCCTCCTCTCCCCGTTCGTTCACTCAATTTAATTAGCCAATTTTTGGTATTGTGGGGATTGTTGCTTTTGTTCTTTTCGTTTTTCCTTATCCCCTATTTTGACAACACTTTAGAGTCCATTTTCTGTCACTGTATTGGTTTTCACTTGAAAGAATCTCTTTTTCCACCCGACTTTATGCCTCGCCAACCGCCAATCCAACGCCCCCAACACCTGAGGCACAACCACCGTTCAGCGACCGACAGTCCAGCGCCACTATAAACACGAAAAATCAAGGAAAAAATCGAAAAAATTGAAAATTTTAAAAATGGATTCCAGATAGAATTACTATTATTATTATTGTTTTGATGTGTTGGTGAAATTGGACTGCTTTCAAATTGGTTTGAAGTCCACTGTTACAACGACTTTTTCGGATTTCATTCAATTAATTTGAGTGAGGGATAAAAATCAAAATTAGAATGACAAAATCCTAATATAATGAGTGAAAATTATTGAAACTAGAGAGAAGTACCCCAAAACATTAAAATTTCAATTTTCCATTTGGTCCAGAAAAATTTATAAAACTTAATTTTCTAAGCGACCAGTGGTGGCGCTGCAGTCGAAATTTTTTCATTGTGAAAAATTCCATCTTTTTCTTCTTAAATTAATCGAAAGACTGCATTAAAAAATCACAAAAATATATTCATATGTATTAAAAATAAATTAAATTAAAATTTAACAACAAAATAAAGGATGAGCAAAATGTAATTTGAATAACCCGCCAGAAGTTAATAGAGAGAGGTGATGTAGGAAAGAGAAAGCAGATGATTACAGTTTTGGCGGAAACTCATTATATTTTTTTGAAATTTCAACATTGAAATTTTTAAAACGATATATAGAAAATTATAATATTGTGTTAAACAATTTGTACTAAAACCAATGATTTAAGAAGAAACAATAAAAATTGTAATTTTTTATACTTATATAAAAAAACAAATTTTTAATGTATTAAAATTTTAAATTCTACCAAAACAATTATTTTCTAATTTTCGTAATACATGGACTTTAATAATACTAAATTTTTAAAATAAAACATTCAAATAAATTTCGTTATCTTAATAACTATTTGGGATTTCAATTCCTGTTCTATAAATGTAAAAATTCACAGAAAAATATTTATTTTTTCATTTATAAAAGTTTTGCCATTAAAAATACTGTTTTCCACACATTGACAAGTTCAACAAATTGATTATATTATTTTGGCAAATAATAGTAGAATATATACTTTTGTTCCAGTTATTAAATTCCTTATTGCGTTTTTACAATTTTCCTTAATTCTTAAATTTGGGCATTTGATTAGAATATTATTGAAAATTTTCACAATTCAATTATATTGTGTTAAAATATACAATAGTTGTAATTAGAATAAGAATTTCTCACCTTTTTATCTCAACGGTTTGTTTGAAGTTCAAGAGTAGCACTATGGTTAAATTTTAAAAAATTTAGAAAACGTCATTTTTACCCTTGGTATAATAAGAAAAAGGTAGAACATTCCCGACGAACAACAGTGTAGAGTTGTCGCGGAGATACGTCATTTTGACGTCACCATCAGCTATTTATTCATTATGTGCAAAGCTGATGGTGACGTCAAAATGACGCATCTCCGCGACAACTCTACACTGTTGTTCGTCGGGAATGTTCTACCAGTAAAAGGTCAATTTACCATGATTTTTACCGTTCTTTCTTAAAGAAACTCATAATCAAATTGTATTCCCCAAAATTTGAAGTAGATTTTGGGAATTTTTACCAATCAATGCGAATAATTAAAAATAAAACGAGTAAGTTTTAGTCGACAGTTTATCTTTGCTGAATTGTTTAAATTGAAATTTTAGTTTAATCAAATTTATTATTAAAGTTAGATTTGGATGTAATATGTAGGAATTTAATAAAAAAAACACAACACTGATGTTGTTTTCTGATTTTGTAAACAAATTCTAGTTTGTGGTAATGTGACGATTTGTTTGAGAAGTATTTTTATATTAAAACCCAAATCCAGACTTTGATACAGTTAAGAGAGCGCTATATTGATTGCTAAATTAGTTCAATAAACACACATTATCATTTTCATTTAAAAGTCATTTTGACTATAGGCTGAAATATCTAATTTTTTACAAGAATTAGACACTAATTCGACTTGAAACGAGGACTGGCCATATATATATATTGTTATCTAGATTCTATATTGTACCGAATTTGTTGTGTTTGTGAAAACTCGGTTCTTTAGTGAGAATATAATTATTTATTTACAGCAGCGTATGTCTATTCAGTACAAGTTATCAATTCGGAATGATTATCATTACAAGTAATATTATTACATTAAATTCAATATTATTATTATATTAATTACAACAGAATTTAGGACTATTTCAATAAAATTTCGAGCTTTTTGACTAAATTCCGTGAGAGAAGTTTTGCATTTATTTCCGCATTTCGGCGCAAAATAATGGATATTCAGCAAATTTGATAGTCTAAGGTTGTTGTTGCACATGTTCAGTCACTTTAAAAGTTTTTTGTTGCGAAAAAATCACTAATTTACTTGGATGTAAAATCAAAACAATGGTTGACTGCCGGCTGATGATGTTTCACTACTACTCCCACCACCCATTACTACAACCTTATTGTTAGTTATCGTTGATTTTTGTATCTTTTAGTAAGAAACATTTATTATTGCTTACTAAAACAAAAAAAATCCCCTTACCTAATCAATATCCTATCTCTAATGATGCGAACACCCACATCATCGTTATTAGATGATTAAATATTTATTTATTATCGTGAAAGAGACAAAACGAATACCCAATAATACTGGATAATTTATAATTTCTTCCTTTACCTTACTAACATCCACAACTAAACCTTAAACCTTCACTTATACTGTGTTTGAACTATGCTGCCCTTGTGAGCGGTGCTGATTGGCGGGTCGATGGCACAGGATGTATGTACCATCGACCACCTACTTTAACAGTAAAATAACGCTAACGTGAGAAGGAGGCGATGGGTGCCACCCATCCCATCAATCCTCTAGGAAACACGATGGTGCATCAAACTGGTCAAATGCATTTATAGTATATAAAATATATAAGTGATAGATATAACACATTAATTTGTTGTTTGGTCAAATTATACAATACAATATCAAAACAAGTCTGAAAATACATTTTCTAAAATTATTTTCTTTATTTTTATCAGATTATATAAAAAATAGACTAAATATAGTTTATGAATCGATTAAAATAGTAAAAGCGTTAATTCCCGAAATATAATCAATTTGATTTTAAGAATGTTTTTTTTTTAAAAACAAAAGAGATGATTCAACAACCTAAAATTACAAATACCTGTTTAATAAAGAGAGGTGGTCTTTTTATATAAGATTATAAAAAAAATGTTTAACTTTTCAAAAAAAATTGTTCAGATTCAGTTTATTATATTTTTCACAATAAATTTGTAGATAAATGTTTTTAGATTTATGTTCAATGAAAAATTTCCATTTGTTTTTTTATTTTGAAAAAAAAAACTCCTCAACTGTGCGCATTGAGGATGTCAGCTGGTAATAATAATATCGACCGGCTTTTGTGCTGCTGAAAATTCGTACCAGCGACAAAATAGCTTAATAAATTGTGCGGTTGATTCTCGTGACCCAGAGTCTAATCTTTTTATAGAACACTTTGGAGTGAGATTTAGATTAATCAAAGCGTATCTAGTCATTGAAGGGAAATTTTTAGTTCCTGCCAAGAAAGAGGTAATTAACTGAAAAGTGAATCAGCAATGCACCAATTATGCAATATCTGGGCGAAATATGCAGTCTAAATATAAACACATCAATCCGCGAGTAATAATTCGATTTCAAAACGTGTAAAGTTCAGTGTTTGTGAATAATATTTGCGAAATAGAATATTTTTCAATGTTGGCCGTGTTATCAATAATATTCAACATTGCGCATTGACGTTCTGAGCAGTTTATTTTTAATATATAAATGAAAAAGATTAGAGCAAAGGTTTTGTGTTAAAAGTGTGCTAAAGTTTATACAAAATTTAAGTGAAAATTGAATCAAATTCGTGCTTTTACAGTGCTGAGTGATCTACTGCAAAAAGATTGTGTAACACTATTTGTAATTTGAATTAATAAATTGTTGCTGACGAGACACCTCAGAATTTTGCCAAATATTTGCTCAAAACGTAAAAATAAACGGGAACTGTGTGGGGGACTTGGAACTTTATCTTATCGCCTGTCAGTAATTAAGGCAGTTCGTATCAAAAATAAAACGATCATAAAATCTAAATAAAACTATAAACAAACAAGCATTAGTACACGCTTCGTTCGGATAAAAATTTGATCATTCCAAAAACTGTTTGTATGGCAAATTAAAAATTTTGAATATTCTATTATTAAAATGAGTTGAATAATAGTTATTTGTGCAATAAGAGTGTAAAAAATACCGTTTCAAGAAAATGAGTGTGAAATAAGAGTCGTTAGACGACTTTTATGTCCTTGTAAAGTTAAAAACGGATTTTATACACGAGCCAGGACCAAAAAGTTTTTGGAAGTTTCCATAAAAATTAAAGTAAAACAAATTAAAAAAAATTTTTCCCGTTACAACGGTCAATATTTGAAGAATTTTCGGGTACTATTTGACCGTTATAACGGCCTGGTTTAAAATTTGTACAGTTTTTTCCTCAAAATGGCGCCAAATTTTTGATATTGAAACAAAGTTGTTTGTAGATTCACACATTCTTTTTTTACTAGTAAAATAAAAGTTCAAAGCTTTCACTAGTATAAAAATGAAACATTTTGTTAAACTCAGATCGATGTCGAAAATCTAACCTTACGATGCGAAAGTGCACATAAACAATTTTACTCGGCTCGGCTTATTTCAATTATCCTTTTATTTAAAGAATTCTTTAAAGCACTAGTGTTTTTAACCAGTCCGATATGATTTGTTTTTAAATAGCTAATTTTGTGAATGAAAAACAACTATTTCATCGCGTGAAATCAATACGTGAAAACAGGAATAATGTGAGATACAGAACTAAATTTTAAATTTGAATTTAAAAATGATGGTTTTTTAAGATTTTGGGTTAATTTATTTTAAAATGAAAGAAATTGTATATAAAACATAAAGAGCTATATTAAACTTACTGACCTAATTTAAAACCCTCACTTCGCTCGTAATTTACCCTATTCTCTGATACTGCCTTATCTTATCGACCTGGTTATATAAATAACTAACTATAATTATTTATATTACAAGGTCGACAAGATAAGGCAACAGTATTTTTTTTAAATGACGAATAAAGATCTTCAATTTATTCATCAAAAACGTCTTGTCCACAAATTAGATATATTATATTATTATAGTTTCTGTTTCTTTTCAACAACTAATAAGTAAAAAGAAATAATGTGGTCAAAATAGTGATTTAAATGTAGTTGACAGATCAATTATTAATCCTTTAGTTTCCATTTTATGAAATATTTATGCATTATTTAGTATTTTAATATATTATAAATAGTAATATTTGATATTTAATTAATAATTGGTCTTTTATGATTAGTTAAATATTTATTATATTAAATATAGTATAACCTAAAGATCGGTGTCTTCAAAAAAGATTTAAAATCAATTCCCATTATGTGAAATAATATTAATTCATTAAACAGAATTACTGAAAATAATAACCAATTTTAAAACATTTTTAAATTATATAATGTTCCAAAAGTCTTCTACAAATGTATAATATAAGATGTTTAAGACCTCAATTGCAATATTTGAAGGACCAGTCAATTGTTAAAGCTGTAAAAATTACACATGATAAATTTAAATTTTATTGAAAGTAATTTGCATACCTAAGCAATAAATATGCTAATTTGCAAATTAAAATTTCATTACTGATTACTGACCTTCCACAACTTTAACAAACTGCTTGGTTGAACTATAAATATTCAATAATTTTTTTTTGTACAACAATATACAGTTTCTTTTTTCAAAAAAATATAATTTTATTAAATAAAACATTAAATACTTTAAAAAACCGGTTTTCGATCTTGATTTAAAAAAAAAAATATTGTTTAGTTTTATATTTATTTATTTGTTGTGTTTTCTAGATCTCCTATAATGCTAATAATTACAGCTTTATAATTAATTTATGTAAATATTAATTCAAAATGTAATTACTACTTACGATGTGAAATTCGAATTTGCTACGTTTTTTATACCTTATAGATTAAGAAATCATACTTTGGGGATTTCCAAAAAAATCTATGATAAGAATTCTTTTATCAATTAAAAGACAGTAATAATAATATAATGATAAATTCTCAACCAAAAACTTTTGAACCCAATTTTGCAAATTTCAAATTTATCTATAAAATGACATTATCAACATTCGATATTGACTTGGAAGTAAATTTTCAAAACATTTGTGACATGTCGATTTTTTCAATTTTGAGAGAATTAAATTCTCTCTTTGAGAGAAGAGAATAAGAGTTTAATTTGTTTCCTTAATTATTCGAAATATTCGATAATAAACAACAAGTGCGTTAATTTTATCAATTTTAATTAGTCTGACTTTTACTTAAACTTGATAAAATTAACAAAAAACGCGTATTAAAAAAGTAACCGTTGAATAACGGATTTATTTAAATTACAAACAAAAAGGCGGAAACCACACACACACACAAATATTACAATTATTCTCTTTCTCTCCCAAAACTCATTTAAAAAATTGTAATAACTTTTTACTTTAGTTATATTTCTGGTGGATTTACACCTTTAAAAGTCCTAGAATCAACAAATTAATCGTTTAGTACTTTCGGGCCTTTTTTTTAAACAATTAAATTTGTTAGAAATGATTCTTATTCTCCCTCTCTTTAATATACAACAAATTGTTAATGTGTGTGTTCTATATACTTTCAACAATTTTAGATAAGACCAAAAAAATAATAATGTTGAGGATTTTCCAACGAAAGAGCCGTTTGGCGATTTCGTGCATTCCGCAAAATACGTCCTACCAACAAGCACAGCAGCAGAATCCCCGGAAAATGGCAACTAGTTCAGTGAAAACGCAAAAAGTTGTGACTCTGGATAACATAAATCCATGCATTAAAACCATGGAATATGCTGTCCGAGGGCCCCTTGTGATAAGAGCCGCGGAAATCGAGAAGGAATTGGAGCAGGTATGTGTCTGAAGAAATATGAGACAAAGTGAAAGTGCGTCGTGCTATAAAATCAAAGGAGCCAACCAAAACAAACGAAAGTGAAAAACGCATGTTCCGTCAAAAGACAGTCCATTCACCTTTAATTCGGTCAAGACTTACTCGTTTTGGCATAAATTTGCAGTGTCACTATTAATATTATAAAATACAAAAGACCTGTTTCGCGAAGTAAGTCGGTGTATGGCCTCTTTTATTGATGAAGATTTACATGAAAAGGGTGTTAGAGACTCGACAAAAGAAAAAAGTGAAATGTGAATTTTGATGTGGCTGTTATTACGTCACGAGTTGTACTGTTTGTTTTGGTTTTCCTCTGTTCATTCATTGATGACTAAATATTTCTAATAGAAATGTATAGCCAAATATGGTAAATCTAACGACTGTTATTGTTTCAGGGCGCAAAAAAGCAATTCCATGAAGTTATTCGGGCCAATATCGGAGATTGTCATGCTATGGGACAAGTGAGTGAAATTAATAAATCTAAACACCATAAATCAATCAGAGGTGCGGAACATTTTGTAGGCGGAGGTGATTTTATGCGTTTAAATACAATTTAATTTGATTTTAATTCACTAGTTTGTTAAAATTCTTTAAAAAATAATGAAGACAAATTTCATGAATTTACTTAATAAGTTTAAACGATAATTATAAATTTAATTATTTTAATTTTAAAAAAATATTTAAAAATTAAAGCTTACAATAGGTATTTATTTTTATTTCAATTTAAAAATTCGGAATTTGAAAATTATTTATTTATTTTTAAAAAAGATAACAACAAAACATATTTAATTTATTATCGAAAATGGTTATATTAATTCCATAAATTAGCCTCAAAATATGTATTTAGTTTTTGTAATCGTCTCAAAGTAGCTTATTATTGATATTTTTGATAAATCAATCGCTGCTGCTGTAATTAATTCTTAAGTTTTAAATAATAAAGTAGTAAAAATCAATTAGAATTTTCCCTTGGTATAATAAGAAAATGTAAACCATGGCCGAAGCACGGTCAGATAGAAGGCGTAAATTCGAAATTTTGAAATTACAATTTTATACATTTATAGTTTTAATTTTTTTTCTTTGTTATTGGCTATTAAATAATTAAAACTATAAATAGAAAACTTATCCGTCTCAATCTGCGCGATTTTTCACAAATGCTGTCACAACATCCATCTGACCGTGCTTCGGAAATGTTCTACCAGTAAAAAAGGGTCTATTTTCCATGGAATTTTTCCACAATTATATTAAATTAGTCATTTAATTTATTTACGAAAAATTATTCAAATCAAAAACCATCACAGTTTCCTCTTTCACTTCAAAAACCTCAAATTTAAAATTTTTTTTATTTTTCTTGGAAACTTAAACATTTACTATAAAATATAAACTTGTTGATCAAGCGATTATTACATCACAAATCAAATGTCATTAATAATATTATAATCTACAACACACACAAAGGGCCAAATGATCTTCAGAACTTCTGTCCTCTTTTTAAATGAATTATTAATTTCAAAGATTCGAATAAATTCTTCTTTTCCTACAGTTTTGTCCCATTTCACTTGAAGTCGGATAAATAAAAAACAAAAATTTCGTAATAAATGAAATACCCAAACTATATTTATTTAAAGCAGGAAAAATTCTGTTTTCCTTAAATTGATAAATAATAATTATAATTTATTTTATTACAAAAAAAATAATAAAATATTTTAAATAAAGTTTGATTTTATTAAATAGTTTTAATAATAATCAAAAAATGTTATTATTTAAAAATAAATCCAAGTATTTTTAATTGGAGAAGAAGAAAACCATAAATTTCTAATATTAAATTTTCTTTATCATTTAAAATTATTGATTTCTTAAACCTATTTTATTTTCATAAGATTTATTTACTACATATTATATTTCTAAAATCACTGCCAATAAACTGTGTCGCAACTCTGTAAATTCAGCTGGACTCCACGTGCTAACGAAATACTTTTGCTTTTTTTTTATTTTATTGCAGAAACCGATCACCTTTTTCAGACAGGTTTGTATCCCACAGCCAAGTTTTAATTGATCCGTTATTCGATTTTATTGTGTAAAACTGGTCAAACATGGTTTATAATCGTTATACGGGTAAAAATAGCCCTATGATTAACTTACTCATGTTGGGCAAATAGATTTGTTGTTAAATTTTGACAAATTTGCAATCGAGTGTTAATGAAGATGTGTTTATTTCTACAAAACACCTCTAATTGTTTCGCCGATTAAAGGCTTACGTCATCAAGTGATGCATACAGAGCAAACACCCATCTACATTATTATCAGCTGAGTTTTGTTGCTGACGGCATAATAAACCGTATCTTTGTTGATTGATTCAAATTAGGTAATAAAGTTTTAGACGGGCATGCCTCCAAAATTTCATTTTGAAGGTCATTTAAATCAAATTGAGAACAAAATCACGCGATTTTTCAAAACAAGAATCAAATACCAGAACAGCAATCAAGACAGATTCAATTTAATAGAATTGTTCGGGTCGTTTAAATTAAAGTTTTGGGAGAAAATATCAATGGGCTGGAATTATCTTGGTAAAGATATGGGCGTAAACAATTGAACTTGAGATTATATGCTATCAGCTCTGTGCTAAATTCATGTCGGACACGTCTATCTCCGTTTCTATGAAGAGAAGATTCCATCGAGAAACTCTCTGATAATGGCTGATTAGATGTACAAACAAATTGCAATATTTCCCAAGTAAATATGTTTTAAATCGTGTTTTCTTTAGGGTTTAAATGTACATATTTTCAATGATCAAATATTTATTTCAATACCAATATTTATACAGGAAAAAATCAATAGATTTATTTATTAACAAGAATTCAGTAAATCATCCTGGAAATTTGATGATTAGTTCTGGAATGTTGTGATAAACTTGGATTAAATTTTAAAAAAATATTCCATTTTATAATTTATTCTACTTTAATTGTCTCTAACAATGTAATAATTTACAATGATTTGCGGTTTTAAAAAATGTTAAGCTAATTATAGTTTTTGTCATATTATTTTGTAATTAGTACTACGTTTATAATAGTTTTATACATGAAGGTGGGATATGATAAACCATTATTTAATTATTGGGTCCTTGGCTCCTAAATCAAAACACCTTTTAAGGCGACATTTTGCTGTAAACAAATATGTAAATATTGCAAATTCTGTGAATGAAAAAACTTAGTTCCTATGATTGATTTTAAATTAGTTTATGAAATTTACAGTCACAAACACATTTAAAAGTAATGGTCGAAAAGAAGGAAAGAACGGAAGGGGTTTTGACTGATTTGTAAAATTTGGCCTTGTTTCTTCATGATTTAGCACAATAGTTTAAATAATCGTGATTTATTCATAAAATCAGTTGTTTCAAAAGAGGTTATACATTTAAACATTTAAATATTAGTACCGTAATATCAATTTTAAGTAACCAAAATGCATAATAATTGTTTATACAAACAAAAATCTTAACAAAAAACTTTGATTTATTGTCTCAATAGAAAATTTTTCGTCTCTGTTTTGTTTATCCAAGTTATATGACACAATTTACTTATTTATTTATTATTTATTTATTTCATCAATTTTTTATGTACATGTATTTACAATTCTTAAAACTATTCTTTTCTATATAATAAATTCATTATTGTGTAGTATTTACAATTCTTAAAACTATTCTTATTTCTACTATAATAAATTCATTCTTTTTTTAAGTATTTTAGTTTTAAAATTTTTTTAAATTTCCCTAGACTCGAATTTACATGATACTTTTCAAGATTATTATATAATTTTAATCCTGTCTTAATCCATATTTTCCTATCTTTTTCTGTTACTACTCTTGAGATTTCAAATTTATTTAAATTTCTTAGCCCATATCTACAATTTCTTTTTTTACTAACAGCTTTTTTAATTTTTTTGTTATTAGGCCTAGTTTAATTTTGTGTATGAAAACTAATATGTGAAATTTTATGAAGTATTTAATGTTTAGCCATTTTAATTTTATTCTGTATTTTTCAGTATTCGTATATTTGTCCAGATTAAATATTACTCTTATTATTTTATTTTGAAGGATTTGTAATCTTTTTTTGTTATTTTTATTTGCATAGCTTAGTAATATCCCGCAATAGTTTAGAGTGGATAATATTACTGAATTTGAGATTAAAATTTTNGTGAAATTTTATGAAGTAAATCTCTCAAATCTCTTTAAAATAAGTTTTCGTGTATTATGAAGATGACCTCTTTATGAAACAGCTGAAGAACTACGACCATTTAATGTGCACAAAAAACGACGAGTTTTTAAATTTTTGGGCTAATTTATTCTAAAATGCATAAAATTTTGTATAAAACACGGTCGATAAAAACTATCAACCTCACCTTCTTTAAACCACTCGTCACGTTCGTTACTTTAAAGAACAGTAGTATTTAATAATCCCTTATTTTATCGACCTTGTATAAATAACTATTATACCATACAAAAAGATCAATAAGATAATGTACTCGTATTATTGAACACTAGAGTCTTTTAAAACAAACGAACATAACGAGTGATCTAAAAAAGGCACGTGTATTTAATTTTATGCATTTTTACAAAAAGGTCACGAAAAAACTTTAATTTATTGGAAAATTTTACGTTTTTGTTTTGTTTATCCAAGCCATTGTGACCATGCTTACGTCAAATATTTAAAAAAATGTATCGTCTATTTGTGAAGAAGATTGAAAGAAAGATTATTTTGCTGTGTTTTTGTAAACTTGAAAATAAAGAAAATTTATTTATTTCCATTCGTTTTCTCAATTAAATACAGAAGATTTTACTCTCTTGTAGCAAACAACTATTGAAGCGCCGTTAAACAGTCTTTCGCAAATCAATAGCACACATATCGATTTCGCGATTTAAACAGTTGGTGTTGAATAATTGACAGTGATTCGTGTGTTTGAAAAGTAATTACGCCAATAAATGTTTCAACATGTTTTGCAATTCAAGTCAATAAATCAATACACATTGTTTGTGTTTTGAAATTATTATCTGCTTCATTCACCTATCGATTTAAGATTGATAAAAGGCAATTGAGGACTTTGCACTTCTAACAGTATTATTATTTTAGAATAAATTGATGTGATAATTATGTAATTATTTTTTTTATCTCCGACAACGTTACTTTTGTATTTTATCACGTTTCAAGGTTATATTTGTTTGCTTTTATTAATTTGTTGCCCGCAAAATTTGTTTATGGACTTTCGTGTCTAAAAATACTGACGGGCAAACAGTTGTACAAACGTTTAAACTCAAATTTCACCCCATAACACTTGTTTAATCTAGGGTTGTAAAATTATTCGTAAACAAGTTAATCTTTTCTATTCACAGTGTAATTTTATTTTCATTTTAGCTGATGTTTTAATAGATTTGCAAATACAATTGAAAAGTATATATTATGTCTACAAAAGTAGTTTTATAATTAAGATGAACATGTCAGCCATGTTTTTATTTATTGATTTTTTAATTAATTTATTCATAATTCATTAGAAATTATTACTTTAATTAGGTCATTTGATTTTATTCCATGACTTTGTTAATTATGTATTAATCTTTATAATATTTTCGAAATCTGATGGTTTATTTCATCTTCCATTGTATTTTGTGTTTGTTTATAATGCATTATTGCAAAAATAGTCTTCAATTCGCAACACAGTAACTTTGTACGATATAAAGATAAATATGACTTTGTCATCGTTGAATGCAACAATTTCATTGTTTAATGTATTCATTCAGAGTACGTTTTATCCGTAAATAAGTAGGTGTTTCCACCTTATTATATTTTAACCCCCTTGAGGACAAAATATTTTATTTTAAATAAAACATGTATTTAAAATGTTATTTGTCACAAAATACTTTACTCATTATATCTCAATGTGTGTTTTTAAAATACTTAATTTTTAAGTTTACCTACTTTTATACTAAAGGAGGTGGACAGGATATATTTGCCTTGGACCCGCTATTCGGCGGTATTCAAAAGACTATACTAGCTTGAATTTGAAAAACAGAAAAGTCTTGAAAATTATAGAAACTCTCGTTGATTTTAAATCTAGCTAATTTATTTTGTTTAGTTCAAAATTTCGGTGCTTCCAGACAAATATCAAGGTCTGTCCTTTATGGAAGCGAAACATGGTCAACAATAAAATCTGACGAACAAGCACTCTGCGTAATTGGGCGGAAAATATTACGTTATGTATAAACCAGTTTAGGATGATGGAATGTGGCGTAGGAGTTTCAATAATGAGTTATATAGGCTATACGAATATCCTAACGTCATCACTGAATTCAAAATCAACAGGTTCAGATACGCAGGCCATGTTATTCAAGTGGGCAATAACTATCCATCAAAACAAGTACTTCAATCTACCTCTGAAGGAACGCGAAAACCGGGATAGCTAAGAAGGAGATAAAAGGATTGCCTGGATGACGATGCAAAGGATCTGGGTTTGAATGGCTGGGAGAGCAAGGCCAGCAACGATTGGAGAAGTCTGGAGAATTGTAACGCCACAAAAGAAAAATAAGTTAACTAATATTTAACAATGATTTAAATCGGCAAACGCGTTATTATTTTGTGACAAAAAAACAAAACGGTTAATTTAAAAGAAACAGTATTTCAGCGGACACACCAAAATCGTTTATTTCGACATTTACAATTTAATCGAATAATAGATGTTAACAAATTTATACTAGGTATATAGTTTAAATTACTTTAAATTAATTCAAAATTATTTTCTTTTAGGTAATGGGACTGATCCTGTACCCCGACCTGTTTGACGATCCCAAGATCAGTGAAGATGTGAAGGAGCGAGCTCGGACAATTCTTGGTGGAACTCGAGGCTGCTCTGTGGGATCCTACACAGATTCGACTGGAATTGAGGTGATCCGAAGACATGTGGCCAAGTACATCCAGGATCGTGATCACGGAATTACCTCCAACTACGAGGACATTATCCTGTCGACAGGCGCTTCAGGAGCGATCAAGAACATTTTGGCGTTGTTCCACGCTGAAGTGGGAGGAAAGAACGCTGGAGTGATGGTCCCAATTCCTCAGTATCCTTTGTATTCGGCCACAATTGCTGAATTCGACATGCATCAAATCGATTACTACTTGGACGAGGAGCACAAATGGGGATTGGACATTAAAGAGCTCGAGCGATCTGTGTCAGAAGCGAGAAAAGTTTGCAATCCTCGAGTGATTGTCATTATCAATCCGGGCAATCCTACCGGACAGGTTTTGACCAGGGAAAACATTGAGCAGATCATCAAATTCGCGTACAAAGAAAAGTTGTTCATCTTCGCCGACGAAGTTTATCAGGACAATGTTTATGACAAGGACTCAAAGTTCTACTCCTTTAAGAAGGTGCTCAAGGAGATGGGAGAGCCCTACTCGAACATGGAGATGGCCAGTTTTATGTCCGTCTCCAAGGGATACATGGGCGAGTGTGGAATTCGAGGGGGTTACGCAGAGGTGATTAATATGTGCCCTGAAGTCAAGGCCATGCTCCTGAAAGCCCTCAGCGCTCAACTGTGCTCTAGTACAATTGGTCAGGCAGCGATCGACTGTGTCGTGAACCCACCCAAGCCAGGGGAGCCCGCCTACGAGCAGTTTATCAAAGAAAAGAACGGCGTCCTGGAGTCGCTGAAGAAACGCGCCGAAATGGTGACAAACGCATTTAATTCCTTTGAAGGGTTCTCCTGCAACCCAGTCATGGGCGCCATGTACGCTTTTCCACAGTTCAAGCTGCCCCCCAAGGCCATCGAAGCCGCCAAAAAAGTTAACCAAAGCCCCGACACTTTCTACGCATTCCAGCTCCTAGAGCAAACAGGTAAATTTATTTATCTTTGAATCTTTTTAGAAATTATGGAAGTAGAAGATTATTCGCGCTAGGAAAATATCCACCCAGAATTCGATTCCACGACCTCGTGGAGGTAGTCAAGATCGTTAACCACTAGACTATAAAGCAGCTTTTACTGTATATGAAGTATTAACTCCATTTGCCCCATGATCCTAAAACCAATTCAATTTAAGATTTTTCAAATTTCAATAAGAGACATTTGCTAATTTACTATTTTCATTGAACTTATCTGATAATATTTTATACGTTACAATTATTATTATCGTATAAAAAATCAATATGCCAAGGCAAAATAAAAATCTTCATCCAACCGAGGAGCATGTTCCCGTCCTCACGGTGGTTGAAAAATGTTTGATTATTTTGGTCTTACAACCTGGGGAGGTTTGTAATGTCCATTCCGCAGATTAACACAGTTACAGCAAAAATTCAGGAACACGCTCTCTCTTATTTAAGTCCAAATCATCATAACTGTGGTTATTTTTCCAGGGAAATTTAGGTTTCAGAATTTGTTTTTAAATCTAGTTCCAAGTTCAGACGAATAATTTTGATGTTTGAACCAGTAGGCTAATTTTTCTTGTCTTCAAATTTGTGGATGAGATTTTTAAGAATTTTGTACAAATATAAAAAATATACGGTTTCGTTATAACACTTGACAACTGTTAGAAGTTCTTGAATTGATTTTTTCAGTTCTGAGTTTAATTTTACTCGTCAAAATTGATTAAAACGCAAATTTTGACGAGGAAAAGCAAGGAGACGTCACACCTACTCAGAGCCTACTCATTTAATCTACATTACAAAATGTACGTTGAAATAAATTATTTCAATTTTCGTAAATAATCATCTTCATTCAAATATGTTAGATTTAACACATTTGTTAACCAGAACTGTGATAATGGAAAAATGGCAACTGCAAATCTATTATATTTAGATAGCTAATTTTCATTGATTGTAACTGGATTGGACTAAAATTTTCAACTGAATAAGAGCTTTCTTGTAAAGAGATGCTTTGAATGGTACCTTGTTGCGTAAATAGTTATATTTTAAATATTAAATATAAACTCAAAACATTAATTGTACTTTGGGTTGAAGTTTGAATTTAAATATATTCGGTAAACCATTGAATACAATTCTTTGGATTTTATTTAAATTTTTAGATTGAAATAGTTTAAATTTGCAAACCTCTTCTTATTAGTGATAATCCATAATTTGCAAATAAATATTTAACTGATAATATTATTGTAACCAGCTAATTAGTGTTAATTGATTGAACAATGTTAGTTTTTGTAAATGTATTTTATTTTGGGTGGTCTAAATTAAATTTAAACCACATTTAAAAGCCATACTCAATTTAAGAACTTTTCCTTTTGTCATTTAATGTGAAATAATTTAAATTGATTAATAAATCTACTTTATTATAGAGACATGAAAAACGTCAAAATATATTTTCATCTGTTACTCGTATATTTGAATTTGATTTTGGACATTTTATGCAGAAAAATTTAAATTTATTAATTTATTAAATTATAAGGACAAGAATACAGAACAAATTGATTTTGTTTTCAAGCTAATAAAGTTTCACAAATAAAAACCATGTTTTTTTTTAATAAAATTTTATTGCAATGTTAAACATCACCATGATGAAGAAACAAAACAAACAGTTAAATAAACCCCTTTTCATCTTTTTGTTCATTCTTTTTTAAATATGTTTAGGACTGGAAATTTTATACAAATTTTATAGTCCAATTCAAAATCAATCTTAGTAACCAATTTACGAGTACTTCATTAAATTGACAATTTGTATACATTTCCTTACAATAAAATTTCGTCTTAAAAAGTTATTTCATTTTCAATTCGAAATTTTATCCTTAAACCACGGTTGAAACTGGATGCGGATGATTTGTCATCAATACAATAATGACAGTTATCAAATTTTCTAGTGAACCTTCTTTAAATTTGAGATAAATTTTAATTGAAAGTCATTGATTTGCCTAATCTTCAAGTAAAATATATTTAGAAATTAAGTGAACTTCTATTATTTCCAGTCAAAAATATGTCGTTTTTACTTCATGGCGATGCTTTACAATTTTGTGTTTTAATACGATTTGTGGTTGTCGGCGGTTATTAAAAAGTGTATATTTCAACAGTATCAAATTATGAGCGACTTTCTTTAGAAAACATATGTTACTTAAATTTGTATAAACATTTTTCAATAGTTTTTTTTTTAAATTAAATCCCATTCCTTTTATTGCAGGCATTTGCATCGTTCCTGGCAGTGGTTTTGGACAGAAACCCGGCACCTACCATTTCCGCACCACAATCCTGCCGCAGGAGAGCATGCTGAAGGAGATGCTGGACATGTTCAAGAACTTCCATATTCAGTTTATGGCCAAGTATAAATAAGAGGAGACTTTATAAAATGACCTCCTCCCACCCATAAAGACAATATAGACTGTCGAAATGGAACTTGGTTTCAATTCTAAGCATAAATAAATAAATAAAGTGAAATCATCACCACCACAAACAACGCAAATACTACCGACAGTAAATAATATAATAATATACATAATTATGATGCATAAAATATATCAACAGCAATCGGTGTGATAGAATGTGTGTGTTTTATAAGATAAATAACAACCAAAATTAAATATTTAGTCGAACAACGAGGCTTCAACAATAATAATTGTAATTAAACTTGTTCTTTCATTCGCATGGCAAATCTATAGACAATGTACATATTTATCACCGCAGCAACGCTACATTAGATACCGAGAAAAGAAAGTTTATTTTAGGTAATCTCAAAAGATGTTATTTTAAATCGGTGTGAAACACTGAAACCATTGTAATTTATAAAATTAATTGGCTTGTTAAATTAGGCAAATTTATTATCCAGACAATAAAATTGGGCTCTGTGGAAAATTTAATGCAATTGGCGTTATTTGTTTCGAACTAATTTAACATATTTAGCTATGTTTTATATTCTCGTGTTTTGTGTATCAATAGTAAAGTTTTTGTTTTGAATTTTCCTATTTTTGTTGAAATTACTTTTTATTAAACAGGTAAGAATTATGGTTAACAAAATCTTAATATAGGAGTAGTTTTCGAGTGCTTTTCCAAGTAGTTTATACAATTCGCATATTTATTAGCTATTTTTCCGCGAAATATGAAGTCAAGAAGGAATTTAAATTGATCAATAAATCTTGGCTTACTTTATTATAGAGACATGAAAAACGTCAAAATATATTTTCATTCTACGCTACTAAGATTAAAAATAAAAATTTTTAGTTGTTGAATTTTGTGTATTTACACGATTTGTAATAGGCTGCGGGTATTGATTTATACTTTATTCAATAATGTACGATTATAAAACAAAGTCTAGAGGAAGCATTGGCTACTAAAATGTAAACATTTTTCAACAGAATTGTATAAAATATAAAAGATTATTGTATTATATAGTACAAGCTGCTGAATTGAAAACCGCATAATTGAAACAACCGGATTGTAAAAACAATCCATTGAGGTCCCAGAATATATTTTGCAATCATTAATAATCTAAACATGTTTAAAATGTCCTCATACTTTTGGTTAAAGAAACGAATTTTTCTTCTTATGACAAAATTTTCACATATATAAACAATGTATCGAAAAGATAACTTTTTGACATTGATTTGAATTCCCTAATGTGTCCTTTTCCAAATGTAAAAGTTGTTTTATTTATTTAAAATGTTTTATATTAGTTTTTTCGCTTATTTTCAATGAAGGGAGAAAAGATCATGATTTCTATTGCCTGCCAATAGCAGGTAATTCAAACTTCATGTTACTATAGAACCTATCCTTTAAAGTGGTTAGTGTTACACTGCCCTGGTGTGCGGTGCTTAATTGCGGGTCTAATTACACTTTTATCCTTTTCCTTGTTAATCTTACTCAAGATCGTTTGAAGGAATCAATAGGCCGACCTGTGATACGTTATCGTATGTTGTTTCAATTAACTAGTCATATACCTACATATTAATGAATAAAGGCTATAACCTGTCAATATATTATACCAAATTAATTTTACGAGTATTGGAAAAAATGTCCTATTGGACGTAAAATTTTATTTAACTCAGAAACGATAAAAAAAACTTGGCATGGTAATCTTTCACACTATTTTTTTGCCCTTTCTTTAAAATTTGACGTAAAACCTTTTCTAAAAAAAATCGTTACATTGGACTATTATGCTTGTAAAGCCCTAGAATAAAAAATGTACAATTTATTGTTCAAAAAGGATAAAGAATTTTGAATTTGACTTTCTTTTTTTCACTAGTGAAATAAAAATTTAAATTATCAATTGAAATAAAAACCTAAAGTTTAAAAAAAAGTTATTTCTAATTAGTCTGTTTTAATGTGTCTTTATAAATCAATTATCAAGTTAAATCGCAAGATTTAGAAATTTTTTAAAATTTAATTTAAAAAACGATGTTCTCGTTTTAGCTTCAACGTGGGTTTTACTGTACATGGTTATCCAAATTTGACAATTGAAATTTTTTGTAAACAACATAAGACTTTCTGAATTTCCATTAAAATAGAAAAGTTCAAAAGGTTATAAACATTTCCGGGTGTAGAGATGATGAAACGGAGCTCTGATGGAATAGATTTAGAATATGACAAGGCGTTAAAAAGTGGTAAATGTGTGTTTAATACGTTTGTCTTGAAAACTTCACAATTTCTTTCTATTTTAGCTAATTTAGTGGAACGAAATGCCAACCCAAATGGGGTACAAATACTCAGTTTGTCCAGAAGTGGACGACATGAATCTGAGGACATTGTGGAGCTTGCGGCACAGATAAAAAATGCCGGAAACTTGGTCAGGGATGGCGCTTGTGCTAAACTGACTTTAATTCTGGACCAGATTCGATTCCTCCAGGGTCAGGCGGAGAAGATACTACGAGAGACTCAACAGCACGAAGATCTGCATCAAGCTGCTTGTAATTTCCGGAAAATTCCCGGAAAAATTTACCATTTATACAAAAGAGACAGTGGACAGACTTATTTCAGCATGTTGTCGCCGGAAGAGTGGGGCAGTGGTGCTGCCCATGAATACTTGGGCTCGTACAGACTGGAAAGCGATCAAAGCTGGACTCCTTTGGAGGAATTAAAACAGAAAAGCGCCGACAGGGAATGGGCGACAAAGTTACTCAATTCAAAGAATTTAAGCTCCAATTTATTGTCTATCGAGGGAAGTAGTCAAAATGATCATGTAAATGGGAACTCATAATAAATAGACTCTTTTAATAATGATTAATTTAATTTAATGTAAGATAGTTCAATAGGGATAAATCAACATTATTATTAGAGAATAATATAGTTATTTAAACAAAGTATGCGAATAATGGAAATTAAATACGAGCAAAATTCTAGAAAACGAATGAAATGAGTTCATTTATGCCAAATAAAATGTAACTAATTTTCAATAGAATTGTATACAATATTTTTTGTATTAAAAGATCAATTTGAGTTTCATAATGGCTCAATTTTTGAAACTAGTGAGAATTTCAATTTTATTTTGTGGTAAAAAAAAAGAAAATCAAAATCTACGAATAAATTAATTTCAAAGTCTACAAAAATGTATGTTCGGATGGGGTATGAAATCCAATTTTAACACGGTTCATTTTATACTCTTGTAGCAGAAATGGCGATTTTATTAAAATTTATAGCACATTTGAATCAAAAATAAAAACTGTTTTGACTCGGGTAGAGTAAACATTAAATAATTTCAAAATTGTTTTTTTTCAGACGATGAGTTTGTTATTAAGTCCTTTTTTACATTTTACAACAAATATATTCATTTTTATTCGAAAAAGGAGCGACGATTGAGAAGCACTAATAACGTTTAATAATTTTCAAAATATTGAACTGAAAGAGACAGCTTTAACCGCTAAAGGTGGGTATAATTTGAAAATGTCACAAAAATAATTTTCAAAAAGTAGTTTCTTGCACGGAAGAAACAGAATTGCTGTGTGATTAAGAGAAAAAGGAGTCTTATCATCTTTAACTAACATAATTTTAATAAAGGATGGCATGTCGTTGGATTTATGCTTAATATAAACGATATCAACGGCAGTTCAAATACTTAATTTACTTTCTGGTCTAGGTGCTGCGTTTATTTCAACCGACCATCTTGTTTTGACAACAAAAGTGAGTTTTCATAAACCAGTGAAAATGGAGACCCTAATTTTGTGCGACGATTTAAACCATCTATGTATCAATGAAAGTTGCCAAAAGTTATCATTTGCACCGAGAGCGAGCGAGTTGAAAAGCAAGTGAAAAACCATTTGCAAATCGTTACCAAAAGGTGTTATCGTCTTATCCTTAGGTGTGCAGCGTATCTCAACTGTTCGTGCCCGTTTCCGTGAAGAAAGAAAAGTTTTTTCTCGTTAAAAAATGTGATGAATCATAAAAAGTAGTCATATCGCATTAAAAGTGAGCCATTTTTGGGCTATAATAGTGCAATATTTATCAGAAAAGCGATCCAGCTTATCAGTTTGTGTGTAAAATCGAAGAGAAATTCACGACAAATGGTTTTATTATTTAAGGCAAATCAAGTGTCAAAGTGTTGGTGAGTCAGTGTCTTTTTTCTCAATAGAGGTGAAAATCGACAACAAAACCCGTGTTTCTGGAATTAAATTACCGCGAATGGATTCCTCCACAATTGCATCGCCTTGAACCGTAAGAATTACTTACAACCTTTTAAAACTTAAACAATTTGTGTAAATAAGAGAAAAACAAAACAAATTGCCTCCAAATTGTCGACGACTACTTCGATTGTCAACAAATGAAAAAAAAAACCACCCCAAAAATTATTTCCGTAACGACGAGTCGATGATAAACAAACACAAGAGGGAAGAGGTTCGGAGAGTTTGGGAAACCAGAGCCAATTAAAGTGAGAAATAATTGACAGACAGAAATAGAGCAACCACATTGACAGAACACCACAAAAAACAAATGCAACAACACGCATCGAAATTTCCGCCCAATCTGCTGGCGAATAAAAAACGCAAGCCCTCGTATAAACAATGGCCAAGTCTAGAGCGCTTCACACACACACCATTCGAGAGTTCATTACAATTCTGATTAATTTGTAAAATGTGCTGAAATATTGATTAGAATGTGCCTTGTGGCGACTACTACTGCCATTGGCAATTTTGTTTTTTCTTTCATTCCCATAGCAGTCGGGTCAAAGTAATTTCTTTTCTTGATTATTCACCACATTCTATTAATCCAAGTGCTAAATGCTTAATTGAACCGGATTGAAACTTTTAATATAACAGAGCCGAAATTTGGGAAGAAAAAGTGCTGTTGATGGTTCCAAAAGAAAGGCGCCCCCAAATTTAATCAGTATTTCAATTACTCCACTTTCATAGTCGACTGCGATCAAGTTCATGGATGAGTTGATTTTGAGAATGGATAAAAGGGATGCCTCTATTTTAAGGTAAATGGGGGGTCCCTTGTTTGATGATGAAGAATTTGCCGACACCGCATAAATTGGGTGAACAAATGAATAAATAACGGATAAAGGATAATCCAGAGCTTTGTTGGCACCTCTCAATTTGCAGCCCCAAGGACGATGGATTTATGTTTGGTTTTCGCTTTAAACTCGATCTCTCACTCTCTCCTCCTCCTCCTTCGCCCCTCGGCTTGATTATTAAAGCTAATGAAATGGGAGTCTTTGTTGAGGCCAACCCCAATTATGGAAATGGTTTAATGCAGGGGTGTGTGCGAGCGAGCTCCATCGTCGTCGTCGTTGTTGGCTAATATTGACCACAATAAAGACAAAAGGGAGAGGGCTTTTGTTTGCCGGTTTTTAGAATAAGCACAGAACATGGTGATAATTTAATTGGGTCGTAGTAGTGTACTCCATTCATCAATGGGAGGGTGGTGAGTGCCATAATGACGTAGTCCACTTGAACATTTTCTCGACTCTCTGATAAGTTGTGTAATAAAAACCGATATTAACAACAATAAATAACCGAATCTCGAGTATTTATGTTTTTAAAATAAACTTGCTCGCCGTAAGCCTCTCAATACACAGCTAATAGAGTTTAGAGCTCACCGTGGTATTTCTTTCTAAATTCACTTGTTTTTTGGTGCTTTAAAGAGATATTACGTTATCTAAAATTCGTAGAGATAAAATATATTAATTTATGTAACTTATTTCAATCATTATTGTTAGCTATATTTGATAAAGAAAATATTAATTATATCTCAAAGTCTTGTCGTCATTAGTTAAATTCTAAACAATTAATTAGCTAAACAAAGAAGCTTTGTTAAGAATTCCATATCGAAAAAGTTGGTTTTTCTTCATTGATTTGAGTTTTGAAATGTGTCACTATTGACGACACTAGTAATAAATTTATAGTTCAATCAAGTTTGGATCAATATGAAAATCATTTATTGTACAAATATGACCGAAATTGCGTTAAACATTGTTCAAATGTTTTTTTATAGAGGATCGCAAAAAAATATGTTTGGAAACGAATAAAAAAACGTCATTCATACAAATTCTCACACTAGTGCACTTATTAAAAACAAGCGATTTTACGCTCTTGTTGAATAAATTACTATTACAGTAGAGGAAACTTAATAAGACCACGGACAATCTTTTTATTCAGGAAAAAGGGCTTTGAAACGGACAGATAGCATATAAATACATTGGAAATCAATTGCTTAATACAGAAAAATAAAACATCACGGTCCCATAGTGTCTTTTTGAAGCTACTTATACTGTATTTTAGTCGATATTTTGTTTTTAAATTGAACGAAATATTTAATTGTCATAAATTTTAAACTTTTAAAAGAAAGAATAGTAGAATAATTTCACATGGAATGTGAATGAAACACGTTTTGCACAGAAATTCAAAATAATTTTTCGCTTTAGGGAAAATATTTTTTATAGAAAAGCATAACGCTTTGTATAAAACATGTTTGATAAGCATTATTAAATCCATAGGCTTTAAATAACTCCTTAATCGTGGGTGCACGAATAATGCCCATTTTGCAATAACTGAAATTTATTGAATCAGTTTTGGTTTTTTTACTTTCTACTAAATAAGCAAAACATTTTAAAATTGTTAATGGCAGTGTCAATGAACTGTCTGTTGTTGTTTTTTATGGTGCATTTTTTTGTCAATAAACCATAGTGTGCCACACTGAAAACTCTCCACATTTCACACATAGACAGTTGTTACTGCGATTATTAAAAAAGCGCGCGCCAGATGATCGTTGCTCTGAACAGTTCTTGTAATTGTGGTGCGGTATTTTAAAATTAGCCACCCAGAAATGACACAACGGTAGTGCACGAGCGCGTATCTATTTTTGCATCGTAGTTTTTCACTGCTGGTAAAGGTTCCACGATTAATAACCAAAACAATGAAGAAAAAAAAAACAATTGAATGGAATGGCGGCGGCGGCGGCGTCGTCGGTTGCTTCGATTAATTGGATGGGTTTTGAATTGTGAAAAGTGATAAGCAAAAGTGGTTTGAATTTTGCAATAAGCGCACGGGGGGAAATCGAAGAGGAAAAGCCGGCATAAAACGATAATTACTGGCCAATTTTGGTCAAATGATAAGAACTGGAAATGTCCGTAATTACCAGCAAAAAATACGAGTGGGAAAAATCGAACCAGATCGGCAAATATTTGCGCTTGTGCTTCTATTAATTGTTTTTGAACTTTGGTAATTAGCGAAATCGTTCACAGATCTCTCTCTTACTTTCTGGTCAGGAAAGGATGGATGGGCGGAAGAAAGGAAAGTGATTCAGCGAGAGTGTGATGCTCGGCTGGTGCTGATGATATAGGGTAATTAAGATCCGATTGATTGGCATAATGGGGGTGGTCGTTTAGATAATTATTTATTGCCGCGCTTAAAGGATATGCAAATATATGGTTTGGGGTCGATTCGGGCCAAATCTAATTGCTTTCGAAGAGTTTATTTACAGATTAATCGATTTTGATTGGAGATTAGGCAAATTGATATAAAATGAAGATTTGAAATTCATAAAGTCGATTTATTTTTTAATCCTTTATTTTATTAGATCCATTTTTAATGTTCTAATAGTTATTTAAGCAAGGTGCATAAGATGAAACATGAATAAACTTTAGGATAAATAAGAAGAGTGTGTTTAATAGTAAGCAATAAGCATCTACCAAGTCCTATACAAGACATTATGCATTTTGAACAAAAATTTAATTTTTTTTTAATTTCTGAACAAATTCTGTTTCTCTTTGTCACGCGTTAAAATTTCTTTGTCTGGCTTTGTTAGTCATTTTCCCACTAAGAGTGAGATAATTAGCATGAACAAGTAATGAACAAATTAAAAGAAACGAAAAAGAAATTCGAGAATCGGAACGGCGGATTTTACATGTGTCGCTCGAACACATCAAATTGCAATGTTAAAAGTTGTGATTGCAGATGGTTTTGTTTCAAATGATTGTAATGGAGGTTTTCCTGAATTTTCCTAAATTAAGATTGCAAAATAAATAATTCAAATTCTAAAGCGTCATCAACCAAATTTCACTATCGTTTTTTCCGATTGCAATGTGAAGCAGTGTAGTTCGATAAAAACTGTTATTAAAGCACTAATTCTTTAAAGACGTATTTACCACAACAAAATATTAGTACAGTAATATCAATTTTATCGAAACATTTCTTAATTGTTGTTAGTAAGGTGATGTTGCACCGCGTCCCTAGGTCTATTGTACCTTATCTTTATGAAACGTCGGTCTATATTACATCATCAAGTCCTTTTAGCTTTTTATAAAGCGAAGGCTTAGTATTTTCGATATTTGCTCTTGATTGAAAGATGGTTGCCATAGGTGGCTATGTCTCTTGGATGCTAGCACTGGGCAGTCCATCAGTATAAGCTCCAAGATTTTGGTATCCTGATTGCAATATCTCCACATTCTGTCTTTGTGGAGTCCTATTTTGTGTAGCTGTCCATTCATTGTGTTCTGTCCTGTGAGTAGTCGAGTCACTACATGCAGGTTTTGTTTGTTGTTTAACATCCATTTGTAGAAAAAGCAGGATTGGTTTTGGTAAATTATCCCAGTAGAACTTAAATAACATCGATATTATAATTTCGAATGACGTGAAATTATTAAATATTTAATCATAATTGTATAATGAACAATAAAGTTCAACTGAATTGACAATAAATAAATGAATGAAAATTTCCGAACAGAAATTAATTTTGGAGCCAAATATTTACTTTTAATTTATATTTGAATTTTAAATTGCGTTCGAATAAAAAGTTGGGACTTTTTTCTTACAAGATTTATTATATTTATTCGTCAATTATATTTTATTCCTTGTTTGCTTTTAGTTGTTTTAACATAATGTGTATCTTTATCTTTAAACATATTCTTTGATAAAGTTTTGTTGAAATAAAATTTTACTTTTTGATTTTAATTTGCAATTTGTGAAAATGAAGATAAAGTTTGTTCGTTGGGATTTTAAATGAATAAGTTTGGCACACTTTTAGACTGGCTTTTCTTAATGATTAAAAGTAGATAATGGTTTTGTGATTTTCCTTTTCTTTGCTTCAAATAAAGTTGAATATTAATTCGTTTTCCTAGTCCAATAACTCTGAATTGCATAAACTGGCGACGAATGGACATATCCGGATAATTGGTGAGGAGTGATTCATCATCATTGTACAAACCGAGAGACCCGTCCACTCATCCCACATTTAATAAATTCTCGTTAAATGGCAGTGTATAGTAGTATAATATATCTAGAGCACAATCAAGTCGTTGTCTGTGCGATGATCTTTCGCTCTCTAGATTTATCATTACGTCATAATTGTCTTGGGGATTTTATTGTTATTTCGCCGCCGCCACCGACCGGCTGATCTAAGTAGTTGGCACTGACTCAGATCTCGGATTACGGGCCAGTGTTTTGTTAGGAAAGGGTCTAGTAATTGGAGAGTCAGTGCCGTAGTCAGGACTCCAAACTGGCTAGACATTTGACGAATTGGCAGATTATCATTTTAACTGGAGCGAATTTGGGGGCACGATTAGAGATTCAATTTCAAGAACGCACGGATGGGTGTCAGTGTAGCAGGCAGTGGCGAGTAACAAGACGTTTGTTAAACGCTAGCAGCCAGCATTTCCGGCCTATAAAGTGCTCGGATTTGGCTGTTTGCCGGGGTTTCTACATTCATGCTTTGTTGCCTAACCTAATTGATATGCCAGAATATTAAAAAGAGAAGCCGAGCAGAGAATTGTTAACCCTCGAGGCGCCCAGGGATCACGGTTATTTTTATTGGCAATAAATGGGATCGCACAAAGATTACATTTGTGAAATTGAAGCAGCGCATCAATAAACCCTGTCTCTCACTCGCTCTGTGTGCATTATGGCGCGCACAGATTTAATGTTGAATATTGAATATTTTATTAGGTTTTATGGAACGTCGTTGTCGTCATCGTCATTTCAGCATTTCATATTCGTTTATCAAAATTGTGGCCCATAAAATACATACATCTACACAAATCAGTTAATGCAAAGCCGGTAATTTGATTATCTATGAACATTAGTTTAATTGCTCCCGATTCATCCAAATGACTTGTTTCGCTTTTGGTCAGAGAGTGAATATTTGCATTGAATAATTTATAGAGAGATAGAAAAAAGTGGAGATAATTAAATTCATTTCAGACCGGTTTCTATTTTATTGACTAATTTGGTCCAATAATTAATTGTCTTTTTTCCTTACCAACGTCATTCAAATTTAGATTAGTCACAGATAAAAAGTAAATACTTTTTATTTATTTTTAGGATTTATCAAACAAGGTATGATTAAACCCAAATTTGCAATTTAAATAGTTTAGGTATAGAAATGGATTGTCAGTAATTGGTTGCAAAATTAGGAGACCAAATTCTACTTCTTGAGATTTTTTCAGTAAAATGCAAATATTGATTTATTTATAGAAACTTTTTTATTGTGAAATAATTATCTTGATGAACTCAAATACAAGTCATTAAATTTTATGAATTTAATTTTCCGAATATGGGTGATAGGAATTAATGTTAATATTTATGGATTCTCTGGCAAATTTATATTAATTAGGCTTTGTCGTCAAATTAAGTTATATACTGAAAGTATTTTAACTACTGGAATTGGAGTTAAATTTTTACATAAAACCAATGCCGCAAATCGGTGTCTTTAATACAATTTTTGAACGGATTGAAATTCTATGATGGCCCAATAGAAAATTTAATAATTACCATTCTTTTATTGACGACACATCATGAGGATCTTGTCTAACCAGTTTCTTGAAGATAAAGATTTCAAATTAAAAATCAAATTAAAGATTTAAACGTATTTTGTGAATAATGCAAGATGGGAACAATAAGATTCTGGAACTATTCTTACAAACACTATTTTATAATTTTCCGTGTGCCTTGGACCAAAATATTTATATGTACTAGTGACTAGGCTCTATTACGTAGGTCTAACATTCATGATATAAAAAAATTTCCCTTTCAATTCTTGTAAGGAACATGGGTAGTCTTAATCTCATCTCAACCAACGAATTTAAACTTTTCATTGGTTATTATTTTATAGTTTTCAGTATATTTTTTGTCAATTAATAAAAAATCATGTCTCCGAGGAGGCAGTCGAGTGCGCTATCATTAGTGGCTCAGCTATGTGTCGCATAATATTTGTGTTATAAATGTGTTATATTTGATAATAGGTGACAACTCATACTAACTACTATAATAACAAATCTTGGCATTACTTTGTGTAGCCTAAAAATTTCTTTTATAATTAATAATACGAATTTAAATAACATCCACATGTGTAGTGTCGAGATCTATACTGCCCTAGTATGCGTTGCTGAATGGCGGGTCTAATAAACATTTTCACCTATCCCATCATAATTCTACTCAAAATCGTTTAAATTAAAGGAACCATTGAAATATTATACTTTATCCATAGCAACAGTTTAGTTAGGGCAGGGAGAGCTAGGGCAATATACAAGTAGGGATGTGTGGTTGTACACCATATTTCCAGTGATTCGTTATCGATACAATTATCTTATTCAAATATATAAATACGAAAAAGGGTTATTATCCTCGAACAGGTTCTGCGCCCAATCTACAAAATTTTTGATAATAATTATTACTAAAATTGAATTTTAACGTTTATAAATGTGTTATATAACTTTTCATTTGGCTTGTATAGCGTTAATTTTCGTCTTTTATTAATAGAACCTTTTTGTAGTGTGAAAAGCAAATAACGTTTAAGTAATAGATTTTGACCATGTTTATGACCACTATAAATTTCGTGATATAAACTACTTTAGTGGACTGACAATTTTTTATTGGGTGGCGTGGCCTAAATTTTCACTAAACATTCTATATTATTTTCTAATCTTTCTTTTGTAGGTTTTAGTTTTAATTACCATTATTCTAATTAAATATTATATAATCATTATAGTTACTAAGTTCAGTATATTATAGTTTAGCCTATCTTGAATCTTGTAGAAATGTTGTATTGTTTTCATCATTATTAACTGAAATGAAATTCAATAGCCTATACGAAGAACATTAATAATCTTTAATACCTATAAAAGACATTTTGAACCATTAGAGTCAATATAACTGTTGATTTATGTTGCTAAACATTAGTTCTTGAATGAATGAAATACAATATCCGTGGTGGTTAAAAGGGTTAAATTACCGTATAGAATTAATTGGTGTAATTTAAGAATGAACTATCAGTGTTTTGAATAAAACATAACGACGAATTGTTCTGCCTATTACCTTTCAAATTACGATGACAAAGTGCTGTCACATTTCTATGAACGACGTCCGATTTGGTTACATTTTTCACGGGGACTGTTCCGTATAATAGTTTCCTGATTAATTTATGTTGACACGGTATTTTGTGTGTGATTGTATCGATTGTCAAGTAGGTGTCTAATTCGGTGGCATTGATACCGGTTTGACTACTGTTAGACGCCACCGAAAGAGTCGGGGTTTTTTTGGGCAAGATAAGGGTTAAGTGAAGGTGTTGGCGGTTATTATTATTTAATCTATTTGATTGCAGCTTTTTGGCAGCGCCAACTTGTACAAATGACTCAACAATTTCACATATTTGGGGATGGCAGGAACAAGAATTTCTTTGGGAAGAGAGCGGATTTCCACCGACGATGAACAATTTGCTACAGCTTGTTGTGCTGGGCGAGATTTTGAATAGAATTTGATTATGCTGTTTGTGGTTGAGTTTGGGATTCTCTCAAAGATCCAATTTGCAGCAAAAACCGTCGACGAAGAGTAGAGCAGAATGAACGGTTGAGGGCGTCAGCATTTGCTGAATCATGAACTACCATATTACTCGTTTAATTTGCATAATAAAGGGCGGATTCAAGGATAAACTTTAGCTACCGATAACCACATATTTTTATGTTATTTTACTCTTTACAATTGAGCTTTCTATTTAAATTCCATACCACATTCTGTTGTAGAGATATTATTTTTGCATTATAATGTAAATTAAATTGTGTAGAGATCTACACATTTCATTATATTATTTTAAATGATGAAAAATTTGCAATTAAAATTCAATTATTTTGACGTAGAACTTAGTCAATCAATAATGAATTTATGTTTCATTTTACGAGCTTGATGTTTTATGAAATATTACCCTGCCCCGTTGATATGTCAATGATTGTTTGAAAAATAGCTTTTATCTCGAAATTTGTCCCAAACGAATAAAAAGTGTATTGATAAAATCTCATTGCTTTTCAATTTACCCCTTTATCAAATCCGCACCAACTCACTTTTAATTACTGACATTTTGCCAACTTTATTTTTATCCCTGTAAATTCGGTGTGCGCTATAAATTCAGTTTTTGTTTTGCATAAATCGCTCTTCATCACATGTCATCCATCCTGATGCTGTCATATTCAGGCAGAGTTGGAAGAGGATTTAATCAAATTGCAATTTACGGTCCAATTATTAAGCACATACAACACAGAGAGAGGGAGTCAAGGAACAGTGGCTTCATAGTTTGGGTGTCCATGCCAACGATTCCCTCCGCCGATGAAATTCCAATTAGTTCCTTACGCAATCAATTTATTGGCATTGATAAAGTGTCCTTCATTCACTGCTGATTGGAGATCAAAGTCAAAATTATTGCCACTTAACGGACTGAATACATACTATAGGGAAGTCCTGAAAATAATTGGAAATTGATGACCATTTTGTTCATTTTTTTTCCAAGATTTTAAAGGTCCTTTATTAAATTGAAAGTTGATTACATATTAATTGTAATAAACCGCATTGGAAAATGTGCCATTGACAATCAGCACACCACTCGAAGGCAGTAAAGGTAAAATAAATAAATAAAAATAATAGTTATAAAAAATTTATATAAAGTGTTAAATAGATCGACAATTAGCAAAGTACATAATTGTTTATTTATTATATTGTATTTTGGCAATGACTATCGTAAAATTAATTATTATTATATTTTCTATTATTGAAAACTAAAACACTACTAATAATTTGTTTTAAGAAAACTATTTTGAATTTGTTTAAATAAAATGCAAATTAGGATAGGAATTACAAGATAATTGTGGTACACAAGAAGAAACAACAAAATTTTATTTATATTTTTACACGGCATAAAGACTACTATACAAATCAAAAGTTTTAAATTATAATTTTGTTAAATCTCAAATTAAAAGAAGGTTCAATAGAAAATCTGAGAACTGCCATTATTTTCTTAAGAACACATCTTCAGCATCCTGTTTCAACCATTGTTCTACGGATAATAAATCGATTTGAAAATCCAATGACTTTTTAAGACGACATTTTTTTAAATAAATGTCTACGAATTGTCAATTCTGTGAATGAAGCAAGTTGATTACTAAGATTGATTATAAATTGGGGAATGTAATTTGTAAGAAATATCCAGTCATAAACACACTTAAAAAGAACGGACAAAAAGAACGGAAGTTTTACAGGTGTTTTACGGTTTTTTACAGAGTGAATATGATTGCAATAAAATCAATAAAATATAAGTAAACATAATTACATTCATACGTAATTTAACAAACTATTTATTTTCATCTTGATGGCTTTTCGAATATACATGTGTATTCGTATGTTTTGAAGTGCGCACAGAATGTTACCTCCTAATTCGATTTTGATTTACTCCGTTGCCAATCTTGGATACCGTAAAATCGTTTCATGTTTAAGCAGGCGTGGATGGGCCAAGAAAGAGTTTTTTTTCTCCGCTGGGGGATTTGACGAGGATAACGGAGAAATTGATTCGGATGGATTGGATAAAGGTGCGGATCCGATTTCGGGGCTAATCGATTGATACAGTATCGATTTAATGCCAGTAAATGGGACGAATGATCCTTTGTTATGGTTTTGGCAATTGGCGAAAATGCTGGCATTGTGTTTGCTATCGGTATTTCTATTCAGATTGGATGAATATTGTTTTAGTTACCCGGGGATTATGTTGGCTTGATAGGGGTGGAATAGGCTGTTGTTTCTGATCCAGCCCATATAACTTTTCCATAAATTCTCGGATGAAAAATGCCTCGATTCTTTTGTCTTGTTTTTATCAAAAGGTTCAATGTTGTGGCGTATCATGGCTTTTTATGGTGTGTGCCAAAGAAAAAAGGTATTCGCAAATTTGTATTGTGAAATGACAGGAAATTTCTGCGGAGAATTGTTTCGAGTCCTTCTTTTGTTTTAATGTCAAGGCATTTTACTTCTGAACAGGTGAACACTTATTCGGGAATTGTTTGATTGAACATTAAAGTCGAGAAAAGCATTTTCTTAAAAACACTCTTGCATGTGCTTGAATTTTATTTTATTTATAATTTGAGTTAAAAAAATTTAAAACCCAACCAAGATATAATATATTTCTTTGCAATCCTCTTTAAAATACAATAAATTGATTAAATATACAGTTTATAAATAAGAAATAAAAATTAAATGTATTTATTTATTAATAATTCTAAAATTATATTTCTTTTGCAGAAGTGCCTTTTTACTATTAGTATATTTTAAATTTAAAAAATGGTTTAATTTAATTATATAAAAATTGTGGAACCTTATAAAGAGTAGTGTTTAGCTTATTACTGTTTTGTTTAAAAAAAAATCTGCATGTTAATTTGGATTTTAGAAACACTTGACTGTACACCTTCTAACACTGCAACTTTCATTTCGGGACACTGCAATTTTCATAGGGATCCGAACCGAAATTCTATTTCAAAATATGATATATTTTTATTTTATTTTACGCTCTTGGGGGCTCTAGAGATTCTCTTTAATCGATAATTGATCTTAGGACGTGTGTTACCACCGACCGGGGAATGTAGAAGATTTTATCTTGACAAAGTTTTAACCAACATAAATCCTTAGAGTGCAAGGATGACGCCTTTTATTGTTAGTCGCTCCCTACTTCATGAAATCTATTTTTTAAATTGCTATTAACTCCAATGTTGAGTAATAATGCTGATAATAAGCATACACATTTTTAAGATAAAAATATAAAACAGAAGTTGTTAATAACGTTATCGAACATAATACAGACTTTTTGCAATTATTTTTGTTTTTCATAAATGAAATATTTTCTACTCGTTCCCAAGAGTATTATGAAAATAAAAACAACAAGTACGAGATTGATGTAAATCCATTGTGTATCAACAAGAAAGTCAAACGCCAATGAAAGTTTAAAAATAAAATTTAATATGACATTAAACAAACAGCTCACTGAATCGCGTTCTGAAGCGTTTTTTTATACTCACAGCTCATATTTTATAATTTTAATGTTCCTAATGACTTTAGTACGACTTTAATTGCAATAAAAATTAGTATTTTCCATAGAATTTTTTTTATCAGGAATTGAATGGTTAATTTAATTAAATACGGTTTATTTAATTTTACACACTGAAATCCATGTGTAAAGAACTTACATTACATTTGGAAAAATACACGAATTCTTATAATAATTATTTGTGCTACAAAGGTGTAAAATGAGCTCTTTTAACGAAAGTGAGTGTGAAATACGACTGTTAGGAGAGTTTTTGTTTATCGTTTCTGATTTAAATATAGTAAATTTCGATACAAGTGGTGAAATAAAGGTTATCAATTTATTATTAATTAAGGTTATCAACTCGCTGCGCTTTTCAAAATAGGTAAATGAGTGCTATAATAACCGATTTCCCATGTGTATCGAATGCTATTTTTAATTCTGAAAAAAATCAGTCAATCGATAATTACTAATAAAAATGTTCAAATTGTGCAACAACAAATCACATCGAAATCCTCAACTTAAAATACTTCAAAAATAATGTGTAGAGATTTGATTATGACAACAGTATGTAATTTTATTAAATTGGTGACAATTTGCGTGCAAATTTTGAATTTTTTCAGCACTCCGTGTAGAAGTAAACCGTTACAGAACCAATTTGCGTTAAGAAAAGGTTACTTTTCAATACAGAATTGCACAAAAGCATTTTACACCCTAGCAGGTAGTAATTTTTTACACTTTCCTTAAAAATTCATGTAAAACTCATTTTTTCCTAGATTATAACATTATTTCACTAGATCTGGTTTAAAAAACCAAAAATTAAATTATTTTATGCTTGATTTACACTTTTATCCTTTTCTTTTTCATTGTAAATACAGAGAAGATTTAATTTAGAATAAAATATAGATGTTCTATTATTAGGAACTATTTAATATTAAAGTAGTTTTAATTATATAAACACAATAAAAGACAATAATGAAAAAAAATAAACTTAAATTTGGCTATTTTGTCCATATTAGAAATCGAATGTTTCATTCTTGTCTGTTACACCTACTTACTGACAATTTCAGTATGTAAACTAACAAGAGTACCAGTCGCCGAGTACATCAATAAATAAACAAATCGAATAACTTCCGGTGGATTTACCTTAACTGGTGAGTTCTAAAGCGAGTTCTTGAATTTGCGTCGACGTCGTCGTTTGACGACTTGAGATCTTGTTGATTGATTTTCAAATCACGATGTGTGTGAGTGTTTCTGCGGATTAAAGTACGCATAAATGCAATTCGCACGAAACTAGTCAGTGGTGAGATTGCAATCGCTTGACTGGATGTTGGGTCTGCTGCTGCGGGCCGGATGATCGATGGATAGAAAATTAGAAAATTGAAGTACACACTAAACAAATTGAAAACGTGTTGTTGGCAAGTCTCGTCCAAGTAATTTGAAGCTTGAGAAGAAGCGGAGTAGTTGTTGCGATTTCTGTTCAAGTTGTTGTTCCTGTGAAATGTGTCCAACCAGTGCGATCGTGAGCAGTACCCCCTTCGCACAGTGAAATCGTTCTTTAATTGAACTTGATCTTCTGGATGCAAATTCGTAGGAAAGTGTGCTGCGGCGCTGAGGTTTCATTAGTTTGCCAGACTGTGAAACCAATCGATTTGCAATGAAACTTATTTTCGGATCAGAGAAATGTATGCTTTTTTGAGAACCGTTTCGCGATCAGTGGGTGGCGGTGTTTTTTTATTTATTTTTTTTTTCGTGCGATCGGCATTCAGTCGGCGGCCCGTTTTGTCTGTAGTGATCGGCAATGTTACTAGGTCATTGTGGCTGATTTCGCGTTAGTTAATTCGCCATGAATTGACCCTCTTTCCGTGGGGGCCTTTCAATAAGGCAATAGTAATAGATTAATATTAATTATTGCCGTATTTATCATCCGTAAGAGTTTGTTCGGTCTAGTTAAAGACACTCTTATTTCGGAGGTGTGCGATAAACTCGTGTCTTTGATGGCTTGTTCCATTGTTGTTGAATTTGGATATTATACGGTTTCAGACCGTCTACAATCGGTTTTATGGCTTAAGGAAATGAATTTAATTGTGTCTGGTATACTGTTTAGCAATTAATTATCTTAGTTTGTTTTGCTTTACTTTGAGGTTGCAACACTTGATGTGCCTTCTCAAATGTTGGTCATTATTGTTTATTATTTAATTATATTTTATATTTGTGATATACTTTTTAGAATGGGAAAATTGATAATAAAATGTTATTACGCTTTTCTGACCTAATAACCATTGGAGGTAATTGTCGTTTAATTAGCAACTAATTAGATGATTTTTATTCTTCTAAAAATACTACTATGAAATACTTAAACTCTGAGTCAATTATTATAAATTGCAATAATTGTAATAAATAAAATATGAAATCCATACGCAATAAATCTTAAATAATAAGATCATTTGAATAATCCTTAGCATCATTTTCATATTATAATTGAAAATTGAGTGTAATTTATTTTGGTTTGTTGTATTTAAGATCTGTTACGTTAAATGAGTGTTTTGTTTCCAAGCGCTCCACAAGACTATTAAAGTTACGATGGATCTGTTAAAGACATTTGAAATAAGTACCAATTAAATGGAATTACTTTAAACAACGAGTGGTCTGGTGGTATATAATAAAAAGATGATGGAAAAGAAACAAGAAGTGAAACTAATACACAGAGTTTGTGTCGAGTAAAAGAAATGAAATATCAGCTGATGATTTTTCCAGAGCGCTTAAAGTTTGACCAAAATGAAATAAAAGAGTTTGGTCTATTTCATTTTCAGTGTGTAAAAGAACTATGGAAAGTGATGGGGGAAAGGGTTAATGGATATTAAGTTGTTATACAATTAGCGGTAAATTGTAGAATCGAGTGAATGTTTGTTAATCTGGGCAATGGATCTATCATCAGCATAATAATAAGCATTAGAAAATAATTGGGGGAGAGAAGAGACAACGAGTGGTGTTGTTGCGTGGTGGAGAGAGAGAGTAAAAAGAAACGTCAATTTGGGGGTAATTTTACACAAATTTCTATGCGAATTGTTTTCCACACACACAGAAGACCGAGTAATTTGGCAAACTTTTCAATTTCGATTTTTTTTCTTGTTCTGTTTGGACGACTCTCTTTCACAGGGTGAAATTATTACGATTGAAGGAGCATTTTGCTGTGTCGTTGGGCGGAAAGTGAAAAGAAGTAAAGAGAACGCACTGGAGCCCAATAATAATTGGGTGGTGGCGGGGTGTGGGGCCCAGACGACGACTACGACGACGAGGAGCAGTGGCGACGGGGCTAAGATTGATTCAGCTGGAAGAACATCAAAGATTGCGGGGCGATAACTAAAAAAGACGACGGCAGAAAGGTGGAGGAGAACTGACGACGAGGCGAGGCAGCAGCAGCAGCAGAGAAAAGCAGAAGGCAGAAATAAAGAGATGCTGGCAACTGGTATTCGAGTGGTTCGAGGACCGGATTGGATCTGGGACAATCAAGGTAATGAATTTTTTATTATAATAGACACGACATACACGAGTAAATGTGTTGGCAAAGTACGCTTTGGTATGTGCCACTTCACTCCAGCATCCTCCACTCCTACTACTTATCCGCCTTCCCTCCCCAAATCAATTACGTTTCGTTTGTCATCACTGGAGGAGCTGGCAGGCAGTCAGGCATTACATATAGTATATTGAAGGGAGGTGTCATTACATAACCAAGGTGACAACAGTGCTCCTCGTTTTCTTTCCTTCTATAAATAGAGTTGTCTATTAATTTGTTTAGCTTAGTTATTGGTCGATCCCAGTTGACAGGGAACAAAATAATGGTTATTTATATAACAAGTTCTAAAGGTAAACCATTATGCACTAGGGTTAATGCTGTTTTGTGAAATCGAAGAATATAAGAATGCAAACCATAAATTCTTGGAACATTTTGAATAATATTTTATTTTGGAAAATCCACAATCTTCATCTAATATATTGATGTCATTTGTTATCCCAAATTTTTTGTAAGTTATTTCATTCATCTTATATATAAAATTCTGATTCATATTGTTTGAAGCCGTTAGACTCTGAGATTACTTTCCTAATTTTAATGAAATTTTGCTGGTGTATGGGAAATCTGTCTTACTGACCAGTTTTATCAAATGTTAAGTATGAGTCACTTCTAATTTTTTTAAAACTTTTTTTGAAAGAAGCTATTTCCGATTTGATTATGATTAAGCGCAGTTGCAAGTGGTACTAATAATTCCATTTTTTAAGTTTAAGAAACAAATATGAATTGAAATCATTGATGCTTTTATTAGTTTATTTCTCTTTCAATTTATAATTTCAACGCCACAGACTTATACTGTTAACTAAATAAATAATATCCTAAAAATAATGAAAATGGCAAGACGACGTTTGCTGGGTCAACTAGTAGACATTGGTTATTGGATAAAGGCGCAGAATCCGCTCGGGGATTATAGCCCTTATTCGTATATAAAATATATAAATAAGATAATTGTGCAGATGCACGAAAACGTCTCATTAGGTATATGGTGTACAGCCATACGCCCCTCCACGTAATTCGCTCTAGCTGTCCTTTCCTACTAGTATTTCTAACTAATTTATTGCTAGTAATATATTAATTCTTAAGGAGGGTTTGGATTGGAAAGGACAAGTGTTATTTGACCCGCCATTCAGCACCGCACACGAGGGCAGTAAAGGCCTGTACACTATTTTAGGTTTAATGTTAGTAAAATGGACGCTAGTACAATCTACTAGCCAATTCTGGGCTTAACAAATCTTGTGGACAAGATGTGAGGGTGTTTTCTCCCTGCAATGGCATTCCTTTGTTAATACTTTAATATAAGTCAACCAATCGGTAGCACTGTAACGCTTGTTGTTAATCGCTTAGAAATAACTTATATTTTTCCATTTTTACAACCCTATAAAAAAACTACCACTCACCAATGCATTTTTCTAAAAATCAGAATTTTATTCCGCCATAAGCTGATTTAATTAATGAACTCAACAGAAAAACCTCCCCATAAACTAAATTGACCAAATGTGAGCAAATCGAACTAGTAAACATATATTATTTAATTAGATAATTTTAAATTGTGTTGTTAATAGTTTTATTTTGTAAAACATTTTAAAATTTAATACATTTTTTTAAATTGAATATCAAATAGTTAATTAATTACTAATATCAATAAAAAAATCATAAAGATTTGGAAATGGTACAATTGATCACAAAATAGTTTTGAAGATGGCTTTCTAATTTCTTAAATTAAATTAAATTGAGTCGTTTTGATCATAATTCGCATCCGAAATCATTTAATTTAACATTTTTTTTACCTTTTCTTTGTGATCACATGAATGATAATATTTATGCAAGTACATTTCGAAACCTTTATATCAGAATTCGAGGATATATTATACAGCCGTAAATGTGTGAATCTTGGAAGTTTTCTATAAAAATATGTTTCTGCAAACGATCCTAGAGATTAATCATCTGGCTAACAATGTGTTTTTAGTAAATGACATAGCTTCTATACCTCGAAATGAACATTTATTTATTTCTTTTAAAAAAACTGTTATATTTGCCAAATTTACTTTATTTTTAATTTTTTAAAGAAAGTAAAAGTTTTAAAAGTCAACGTAAAACAGTACCTAGCATTGACATAATTTCTTGATACATTTGAAGATGATTATTTTTAGGCCTTGGTCGTTTCTTATTCAATTCCGCGTGATTGCTCTCGATCCAGCTTCTTTAGGGCTTTCCCTTATATTTCTGGTTGTCTACGGTCTCCGGGTATTTGGTGGGATTAGAGTGACAAAGACGGTTCCTCCTCATCAATAACGCCAATAAAGCGGAACTTTTTCCAGTTTTTCGTGTGCCTCTGTGCTGCTCTGCTGCCGGGATTATTATTTTCTGTACGCACTTTCTTCCAAGTTTCTTTGGATATAAGCGCGCACGAATAGCAAGTATGCACAGAGGCGACGGCGGCTTTGGCAGCAGTGGCTTTGGCTTTAATAGAGAATGAAGAGGAGAAATGCCGGGTAAGAGTGTCAACGATTACCTGATAGAACGTGAAATGCAGAGTAGGTTAATAAAAGTAAATGGCGCGAGAAAAGGAAATTGTGTGCCGGTAGTGTCGTCGTGCCGAGAAAAAGTGTGGAGAAGAAAAAGAAGAAGGATGAAGAAAATCGTCTCTACTGATTGTGTGGGGAGCATAGTGAAATTTGTCACTTTTGCCGGAGCGTCCGTAATGGCCCTGCCAATTCCCAGCGGGATAGTAAATAATTTGTTTGCATTTGTTTGATTGCAGAAATGATTTACGGAATGGTCTCATTTGCAAGGGCGGCATCGTTTTGTTTAGGGTGAGGGGGATGAGGGTTGTGATTCACCTTTTTTTCTTCTGCTGTTCAAACTTGGATCGATGGTTGGTAGAGAAGTGAGTTTATGTGGGACCAAAGTTGGCGAATACTTTAAAGGAAATTCGAAATATTTTATGAGGTTGAGGAGAAGATTTATTCATTATGTACAACTTTCATATTTCTAATTTGCCTAAGGTTATGTGCTTTTTAGGTTTGGGTACAGAGATTGGGAAACAAATCTATTATAATGCCATTTCAAGCAATAACTTTTGGGTAGATTTATTTCAAGTTCTAAATTGGGATTCATTAGATGATTGGGATTTCCAAGTTTGTTTAATTTTTTGTTCTTGAATTAAAACATCTCCTAATTTGGGATTATTTTCTCTTTATTTTGATACCAAATGTCTAATTTAGATATAAATAGATTTGTGTAGAATATTATAATTGTTAGAAATTCTGGTTCGGAATTGATTTTAGTTTTAATAAAGAACTAATAAAAAACGTTTGCCTTTTACTGTATTTACTCTTCGATAAGGACAAAAACAGTCATAATGAAATGCTCACTTACTCTCCCACACAATTTAAGAGCAAACACGAAACAAAACTGACACACTGGGTCCCCTTGTCCAAGTCATTTTCATCACGACTTCTTTAAATCATTCTGTCCTAAATGCCAATTTTTGCCATGAAATCAATACTATCACACAATATGAACTTTTTTACTTAAAATTTTCTAAAACTTGAAATTTTAAGAAGAGGCATTAAAGAATCTAATAACTGCCATTATATATTTCAGAGGACAACTTATGGTTCGTCTACAATTTGTACTTTAAAACCAATTTTCAATTTGATGCCGCCCAAATTCTAACTAATTTAATCTGTGCACATTTTGATGTGCACACTCTATATCTCAAACCCATTTTCATGTGCGACTCTGTTAAAATACTTCAATTTATGAATAGACATGACATGAATACAATAATATCCAATAATTTATTAAATTACTACAATTTTGTTCTCTCCTTAGGATAAATCAATAAATTAAATTAAAATTTACAATTTTCAAGTATGTAATTATATTTGCATAAAGAGTTGTATATGGTTTTGTCAATAACAAGATTTTGTGCAGATTCTAGGTTTTGATGTTGTAAATGAGCGGCTTTCTGTTTTATTTCTGTTATTGTTAGAACTATTCTTTCAATGTTTTAATTAGTTGGTTAAATCTGAAATCATAATAATAAATCATCGTGAAATAGCTACTTTGAAATTCCAATTTAATGTAAACTAATTTCCTTTCTTTAAATACTCTCTCGTATAAAGGCAGCAAAAATTGGGTCAACTGTCATAGAGGCATAGTCAGTCTGGATCGGCTTATTGTTATTTGAAAATCATAGATAGATATTCCGTCCGAGTTGTGGGGGTTTTGCCTATTGGAGCGTGACATGCCTTCGAGCTGTGGAGGCGACAAAGAACTGCTTGTTAAGTTTGGGTTGATCCGAATCGGTGTCCTGATTACTTTTGTTATTGTTATAGTTTTTCTGGATCCTTTTTTGTCTCACCGAGATTACTTTTTAAATCCTCTTTTGTGGGCGAATCCCTGGCCTAGAGAAACAGGCGACAAAAACTCGCCAGTTCTCTGTGTGTTTCGGTTCTTTGCCCTAGTGCAAGAAGGGGTATCGACTGGTTGGTCGGCGGCGGTGACGGGGAGACAGGGAAGAGGATTGATTTAATCTGGTCATTTATCTGGGGGCTGGTTCTGGCAGCGCTGTTTGAAGTGAACGGCAGAAAAAATACGTAACCCATCATTTGTGCTGCTGTGGCAATAAATATGTGGATGGAGCAGAGGAGAAACTGGGCGAGAGAATGAGAAAGACGGCTTCCCGGTATCATTTTCCCATTACTTTGTGGAATATAGATCTGAAGAGGATTTTGTCAGAGGCCCATATTTCTGATGCATTGTTGTGTATCTCTCTCGGTCTCTGTGCTGGCATTTTTTTTGGGGGAATCGAACGAAATTTAGGGTGACAGAAACCGTGTGCTGGAATGTTTTCAGGATGATGATGATACTCTGATGGGCTCTTTTTCTATTTATAAGAGCAACTGGCGTGCGCGGCGTTCACTGATTCTATTTGTTGCCATATTTGGATCGACTTTTTCCGTTTACGTGGTTTTAATTTCCGGAATTTGACTAACTGTGAAGAGATTGGGGTTTTTCGGGTTTGGTTTGTGTTATGCTGTGAACAGAGAGTTTTTCTCGGCTCTTTGGTGCTTGCTGCTGCTGGTGGGAAGGAATCTTTCAAAGTAACATTATTATCCACGAGTTTTCGGTGGTTTTGTGGAATTGATGGCTTCTTTTAGAAAGATGAAAACCCTGCTTTAGGGTGGTTTATTATTAAATTTCCCTCAATTTTCGACAAGAAAATGAATGGCTTTGGGATTGCCTTTAATATTTAAAATAGATGATTGTATTTTAAAGTTTAGAAGCCAGTGGCTGAGGAGTGACGTTGTTTGCTTCTAAACTCTTTTATTAGATATTAATCAGTTCGCTTATCAATTCGTAAGGATAGCTCAGAAATGACTTGATGTATCTATTGTTCAATATTATTTTTTTTAAATAAAATTTATTAATAGTTCTGATAGAGTTCAATACAATTTGCTTGGCTTTTGTCTAATGCTAATATTACGAATATAAATTTTGCACGGCTTTATATTAATCTGTTAGTTTTAGTTTGTTTTATATTTTCCGATCCTCTTTAATTTAATCGATAATCAAGGTAGTACTGTATTGGTTGAAATAGCTTGTCATTTTAAAAGAAGGACTTCTGTAACAGAGTAAAAGCGAAACAACGTTTATTCATTTAGAGAAACATAAAAGGAAAATAAACAGCAGACCAGACTTGCAGCACATAAAGGCCGGGGTTGAGTCGTTGTTCTCGGTAGTAAAAGTATAGAAGCGCCAAGAGCTGTTGTTGAATAGAGGAGTAGCAAATGAGCAGGAAGGAATGTGTGGTTTTAATTTTAGAATCCCTTCAAATGAACGACGACCGCCAAATCATTTCTGTCTGAAATGTATTCGGGTTCAGATTCCCTTTGAAATTGGCTGCGAACTGCTGGTTAATTAATCCATTTTCGCTTTGTCTCTCCTATTAGACGGCGGAGAAGGACACGTTGGAACGGTACGAGAGATCGGCAGACTGGGCTCCTCCAATTCGCCGGAAAAGACTGTGGTGGTGAATTGGGATTCCGGCAACCGGACTAATTACCGGGTTGGCTATCAGGACAGATTCGATTTAATTGTCGTGGACAATGCGCAAATAGGTGAGTGTGATTTTTTTTTACCCAGTTAAAATTCTAAATTCCATTGAAATGTGAAACAGATTAAGTGACTCTGTGTGTAATTTTTCTATTTCTAAAGGTGTTAAGCATCCAAATATCATCTGTGATGGCTGTTCCAAGGCAGGCATTGCCGGTATCCGGTTCCGCTGTGCCCAGTGCAATAATTTTGATCTGTGCGCCATGTGCTACGGTAACGACATTCACGACCTAGATCATCCATTCATTCGATACCAGACCATCAATTCCGTTGGGTAAGGCTCGCTTTTGTTTTTGTTTAAATGGAATTTAATCTTTTATTGTGGAATTGTGTTTTATCAATTCGCCATTTGGCGATGGAAACTGTAGTTGAATAAGGAATTTTGTACTTTTAATCAGTGGAAATTCTGTTTTTATTTATAGAAAAGTTTGTAAAGTAAAGTTCTTTATCAGAGTCTGGAAATATTTATTTATTTAATAATTTACAAACTAATTCCAATTCATATATTTATCTTAATTTTAAACTTAAAACTAGTTCACTAATTCTATTATTAAATGTTTTCAAGTTTAAGTTAAACAATTCATATGGTAAATCCTTATAATATTTAATTCCTTTTACAAACCATTGCTTGTTGAAATATTCTTTTTTTCGGTTCTTATAAAAAAATCAAATAGAAAACAAAAATAAACAAAAAAATTAAATAATTGAATTAAATTGTGTACTCTGGTATTTTTAGTATTTTTCAATATTTATAATTTATATTATGAGTAATAGTTTATTTGCACGACGTAGGAGAAAAAATGTTGTGTGTCAGATAAGGAATCGCCAAAATTATTTTGTTTCGAAAAGTAGACTTTTCTTCACGCAAATTGGTTCTGTAACGGTTTACTTTTCTGCACGGATTATTGGAATAATTCCAAATTTCCACGCAAATTGTTACCTATTTAATGAAATTACATATTGATGTCAAAACCCAATCTCTACAAATTTATTATTTAAATATTTGAATTAATAATTTCGTTGTGAGTATTCCCATCTCACTCTAATAAACTTTATCGACTGTAATTTTAAATTTAAATATTTTGTTAGAGGTTTTTTCTATCTCTCTCCAATCAATTCAGATTTATTTAAGAGGTGGTTCTCCCTTTAATTTATTAGACACGCTTCACTGTCTTACTTGTTCCACAATTTAAAAAAAAACTGCTGAGAACGTTTTTATTAGTAACTATCGATTAGCTGGTATTTTGAGAATTACACAAAATAACGTTCAATACACATGTGAAATAGGTTATTACAGCACTCATTTACCTATTATTACTCGCTGTACGTTCGTATCGAAAGGTTATCCTTTCGACTTTGATTTGGTTCATAATGCCTTACCTTTTCGCACTAGTGAAACCTTTGAATTTTTATTTTACTAGTAAAAAAATAAAGTCATAATATAGGAACAAATTCGTCTAGAAGTAAAAATTCTTGCGCCATTGCAAAAAAAAATAAGTCCGGCCTGGGTTTAATTCGAGAGCTATGACTAACCCGCCTAACGGCTCGTATTTCACATTCGCTTCTTGGGTAATGAACGGCTCATTTTACACTCTTGTAGCACAAATAATTATTTTAATTAAATTGAAAGTAAATTTAGAAAATTATACTTTATATATATATATATATATTATTATTATATTATTAACTTTTTGTAATGTGTTAAATTGTAATTTTTAATTTAAAAAATTTCATAATATCGTAAACATTATAGTGATGATATTAAAATAATAATTTCAGTAAAAATTTTATTATGATAAGGCTTTTATGATCTGGTTAAGGACAAGTTCACCAAAGTAATAATTTCATAAGTGTGTGTGTGTCTGTCTGTTTTTCAAATTAATTCCATTTTTACGATTCAAGTTATAAAGGTAACGGGCAAAACTTAAATATAATTAGCTAAATGTGCGGTTTTATGGAGCACCCAGTGACCACGTCTGTTAAAAATTCTTGCAACATAATTAGAGACCGTAAAATTTTTACACAAGCTGTAAATCGATCCAGTTAAAATTATAACGACACGTGCTGGTTGCTTAGCAGTCACAATCTGGGGATAGACTAATAAAATGGTATTGATGATTTATTCAAATGAAAAATGGAGGCGGTTTTAATTTCAATGATAAAGGAGTTTTATCAAGCAGTTAAATGAGGGATTTCCAATGATTAAAATGAGAGAAATTAAGAGGAAATTGAGAATGTAATCATTTTTATTAGTAAGAATAGTTTTTTTAAACTACATAAAACGGAAGAATAATAAAATATTTGCAGAGTGTTGACCATAATTTAACAAAAATAAAATTCTTGAATACAAATGAAATGAGTTTTTTTTTAAAAAAATACGAGTGTTTAATTATGTGTTTTTCAAAATTTTATATGATTGGCATATTTATTAGCTAATTTTTGTGAAATATGAAGTATAGAATAAGAAGACAACCCAGTACTGAATAATGGTCTAAACACATACAATTGTACAATCGGTCTCAATTTTTCGATATATCATGGAAATAGAGTAAATTGCACTGTATCACTGATATTCGAGTATCCGTGATAGCATCGAGTTTTTAAGCCACAATTAGATACATCAATCAGCATTTAAGAAAACTCTTTTGGTTATTTAATGGGAAAAATCAATTTTATAATTGAGTATTGAATAATGTATAACTAAACAGTGTGCTGTTATGAAGCACTTTCTTGATGAATTTTTGGCTAATTAAATGTAAACATATCCTTTATTTAAAAATATTTATCAGTTTTACAAGGGCGTAAAACCATCGGTTTTTTAAATGATGATATTAGAGCGAAATGCAACTTTTTTTTGTTCCCAAGTTAAAAAACATTGATTTACATCCGAGTACCACACAATTTTTTGCAATCTTTTTAAAATACGCAAAAAATTAATTTTTAACAAATTTTAATTGTGCTAAAAATGTCCATATTTCATACAAATGAAATCAAACCCCATTTCATTTTTTCTTCTTTTCGGCCATTATTTTTAAATGTGTTTGTGACTAAAAGTTGCAAACAAATTTCATAGTACAATTCAACTTAGTAACTAACTTGTTTCATTCACAGAATTGACAATTTGTCATTTAAAATTGAATTTTTTTTTCTTAAAATACGATTGAAACAGGATGCTGAAGATGTGTCCTTAATAAAATATTGGTAGTTATCAGATTTTCTAGTGAACTGTAAATTTGAATTTAACAAAATTTTTATTTAAAAGTACTGAATTGTGTAATAGTATTTGTGCCGTTTTATCTTCATGGTTCTGTACAAACATTATTACTGTAACGGTTATTTTTAATTTAAATTTACTTTATTTGCCTATAATTTCTTTTGAAATATTTGTACAAAATATTTCTAATCATCTTCTTATATTTTTAGTGTTCGAGTACCACCTCGAGAGGGATCTGTAAAAATCCAGTTGAAGGGTATATTTGTGGGAGCGAAAGTGGTTCGAGGACCGGATTGGGAGTGGGGTCAGCAGGACGGTGGCGAAGGGCGGACGGGTCGTGTTATGGAGATTCGCGGCTGGGACAACGAGTCTTGTCGTAGTGTGGCTAATGTGACGTGGATGATGGGATCGGTGAACGTGTATCGGTTGGGACATCAAGGGAACGCGGATTTGAAGTACGTCCAGCCAGCTATTGGAGGTTATTACTATCGAGATCACATGCCTGTGTTAGGACATTGTGAGGAGCAGCAGGCGGAGCCTAGCGCCACACCGCTTAGGCCTGCCTTTTCCGTGGGAGATCGAGTGAAGATCTGCATCGAATTGGATAGTTTAATCAAGTTACAAAAGGGACATGGGGGATGGAATCCTCGAATGGAGCAATTTATTACGAAAACGGGAATTGTTCATAGGATTACGGATAAAGGAGATATTAGAGTGCAGTACGAGAATTGCGCCAATCGTTGGACTATTCATCCAGCGGCGCTGATCAAGGTTTATGTCTTCCACGTGGGAGATATTGTGACGATTATCAGTGATCTGGCGAAAGTGAAACAGCTACAACAGGGCCATGGAGAGTGGGTGGAGATTATGAGACATGCGCTAGGGAAGATGGGTAAAGTGACAAAGGTCTACGATGACGGGGACTTAAGGATTCAGGAGATTGAAAGCGGAAGAACGTGGACTCTTAACCCGAAGTGCGTCCGTTTAGAGAGGTCCAGTGTGGCCTCAGCTGCAGAGAGATCCAATAGCATGATGGACTTGAGTCACCAGAGGACAGACCACGTCATGTTACCGCTCTCAGGTCTATCTGGGTCGTCGGCAGCGGATAAATTGGTCCGTGAAGCCGCCCAAGGAAAGCTCGACTATGTTAAACATTACTTAAGGTGAGTGAATGTTATCAATGGAAATATGTAGTTATACGAAGAAGAGAATTTGCAAATCTTTTAATTAGTACTTTTCATAATTACCCCATTAATTAACAGTCATTTGCATTGTTCAGTTATCGGAACTAATGTATGCTCAGTTCAGTGAGAGATGATTTATTCATAAATGCTACTAAAGCGTTTTTGTTGCTATTCAATTTATTCTAGATATTAGTTATTTATATGTAATTATTATAATTTTAATAAATTCTTAATAGAACAAATATGTAAATTCTTAATAATAGTTTAATTTCTATTATAAAATTTAAATTTCAATAAACAGTGTCAAAAGCTTGTTTAAAGTCAATAATTTTGATAATTGTAGATAATATCGATTGTCTCGAGAGAAAAAAAAAACAGAATGCTAGAATGAAGTTTATGTTTGCTTTCTAAATTGGAATGTATTAAAGCACTCTTAAGTGACAAAATGATGGAGAAAAACTTTGAAAAAAATAATAATTTCTTAAAGCTCCAATTATCCACATTATCTGAGGAAATTAATCCTACATATCGTAATCCATGTCTAACTTGAATTAATTTACGAACAATAGAACAATTGGAGAAAAAAAATTGTTTTAAATGGACCAATATTCATGATTATTAATCTTTATTGAGAAATTATTTGTATGCATTTTAGTTACATAAAATCGATATTACGGTTAAAATTGTGGCTTACCCGGTACACGGGAAGGAACGACACGAATACTACTACAAAAATCAATAATTTTAAAATAAAATTTTGTACAAATTCTAATTGAAAAAAAGCTGTCGTTATTTCAACTTATTCAGAATTCTGTTTAAACCATATTTTAAGGACAAAATTTTAATTTGAAAATTAAATGACATTTTAAGACGACATTTTTTAAAACAAATGTATACAAATTGTCAATTCTGTGAATAAAGCATGTTCAAAATGATTGATTATGTTTTAGACTATGAAATATCCTGTCACTAACTCATAAAAAAAGTCGGAAAGATATGGCCTAACCATCGTATAAGACAATTTTTATAAAATTTATACAAACCTGGCCGGCGAGCCCCAATAATTTATTCTGTCATGCCTTATCTTAACAACCTAAAATGAATTGTGTAGACACTCTCAAACAGTAGCTGAAATTTTAGTTATATTTTTACACGACACAGATCAGTAGTTATAAAATAAAATTTTGTTAAAATCCCTACAAGGTTTCCGAGAAAATCTGATAATTGTCATTATTTTATTGAGGACACATCTTCCGAATCCTGTGTACACAATATTTTAAAGATAAGATTTTAATTTAGAATTCAATTAACTTTGAATTGACATTTGCCTAAACGTCAAATTCTCGATAATTCAGATATTTAAACATTGTTCTATTTATTTAACGTATGAATTACATTATGTTGGTGCCTGGGGATCGTAAATTGCATATAAAATTTATTTCCTTTAAATGTAGAACAATTGCTCATGAAGTATAAGATAAAAAATTGATTTTATCATCAAATTAATTGTTGAATTTCATCATAGTTTATAATCCCGTTAATAAAATAAAATTGATATTTTAAAAAATCAGACACGGAATTAAAATTTAATAGCGAGCTAATTCATGGTCACAATTCTTTATTGTGAAACTCATTAACCAGTGTTAAAGGCTTGTTAAAAGTCAATGTATTTGATAATTGATACTTTTACTTTTGCTGAAAATATTAATCTGAATTAAAAATCACTGAGATCGAAATAAAGATACGAAAATGATCATTTTAATTAATTATACTCAATATTTGGGTAATAATAATTAATTAAAAATGAAAAGAAACTGTAATATATTTCAATTAACACTTGATCTAATTGGATCTTAATTGCATTTCTTAATTTTCAGTGCTCATCCGGACCAAGTGGACGTCATGTCGGGCGGCAAGACATGTCTTCAGGTGGCGGCGCATCAAGGCCATCTGAACATGGTCCGGTACTTGTTATCGCACGGTGCTAGTGTAAATAAGATGGAGAAGGAGCGGGACTCCAC
>JXOV01001405.1:67879-78724 GCA_001014945.1 Clogmia albipunctata
CGGTGCTAGTGTAAATAAGATGGACAAGGAGGGCGACTCCACGTTGCATTACGCTGCGTTCGGCAACCAGCCGGAAATAATGCGTATTTTATTGCAGAACGGGGCTGACATTAACGTCCTGAACGGATCGCATTGTTCAGCGTTGCACATTTCGGCGCACAAAAAGCCTCCGCAGTGCGTCAAAGTTTTGTTGGAGTTTGGGGCGGACATCAACATTCAGGATTCGTATGGTGACACCGCGTTGCATGACGCTATTGGAAAGGAGAATACGGAAGTGGTGGAGTTGTTGTGTGGGTCGGAAACACTGGATTTGATGGTGAGGAATAAGAGGGGCTTCAACGCGCTGCATCATGCCTCGTTGAAGGGGAATTCGGGAGCGGCCAAAAAGATTTTACAAGTGGCTAGGCATTTGGTAGATGTGAAGAAGGAGGATGGATTCGCGGCACTACACCTAGCTGCTCTTAATGGACATGCTCAGGTGGTGGAAGTGCTAGTGGCAGATGGACAGGCAGATATTAATATTAGGAACAATCGACGACAGACTCCTTTTTTGCTGGCGGTAAGTCAAGGACATGTGTCCGTTATTGAAAAACTAGTAGGACTTGGGTGCGATGTTCTGGCAAATGACGAAGATGGCGACAATGCCATCAATTTGACAATTATCAAAAAGTCAAATTTACCGCAAGAGTTTAACCATCAGATGGCGCCACGAATTTATGAGATTTTCCAAATGCTAAACTATGTGACTTCAACTCAAGAACGATTGATGTATAGCATTTTATCGTTTCTCATTGAAGCCGGGTGTCCTATAGAGAGTAATCTTAAAGGGGTTCAGATATTCGGATTGTGTATTGACGATCGGAAAATGAAGGAGTTCATCTTAGGCTTCAAGAAAATGAGTATTAATGACTCGGATCAAGTTCAAAATGACTTGACTAATAGTGAGGTTATGTATTCTAACGTACAAGATGATCAACCGACTGCCGCCAATATCACAAGTTCGACAACTTCAAACGCGACAAATTCCACATCAACCACCTCTAATAACAATAACCTGGAATTGACGACAAGTGCAGAGGGTAATAACAATAATTCTGAGGCTACAGTGGTGAATAGTAGTTCAAGTCCTCCTTCTTCAGAGGACCAGGCAGCACCCCCTCCCATGACCCCGATGCGTAGGAATAGAATAGCCAATAACAATAATAACATGAACGCGTTCAATACCAGAGACACAGCAACTCCCTCTCCTTCTTTGAACACTGACGAAAGCCAAACTGAGATTGTCCCGGTGCCAAAGAAGCCATCCAATTCGTGCGTTTCTCCACCTCCAGTTAATAGGCATCTGATACCGCCCCCTATTCCACCTCCTTCAACCAGTGCAAACCATCAGGATTTGCCTTCGAATAATATTAATAATAATGAGGCGACGGCTTCTCCCTGCAGGATTGCCCCCCAGCCCCGTTCAGCAATCAGCAATAAGCCTGTTAATAGCAATATTTTAAACAATAACACGTCGAGCACAAGTGGAACAATGTCCAATCACAGTATGAAGATCAGTAACAGTGTTCTTCAGAGTGATCCTAAGGAGTGTATTGTGTGTAACGAGGTCGTGAACCTGTTGTTATTCGACCCCTGTGGTCATCATATCGCGTGCGAAGACTGTGGTAAGCGTATGAAAAAGTGTCTAACGTGTGGCGTGGCGATTGAGAAGCGATTTGACGCCTGTGGTAAGGAGATTACTTACAATAAGGACCCTAAAGTGGCTTCCGGAGCGGTTTTCAATAATAATAACAATAATATTAATAGTCTACCCAACGTGTTGATTAGTAATCAGAAGGATCCGAGGATTCCGCAACAGCAGCAGCAGCAACAACAACAGCAGTTGTCTGTAGACCGGCTTAGGTATTTAGAGAGTAAAATTCTGGAGATTGAAGAGACTCACTGTTGTAGTATCTGTATGGAGAGACGCAGAAACGTGGCGTTCCTCTGTGGGCATGGGGCCTGCTCCAAGTGCGCGGAAACTCTGAAAACGTGCCACATGTGTCGCAAGAACATTGTGAAAAAAATCAATTTATATTAGGAATGGCTTACTTGGTTTTGACACGTGAACGAAAATTGAGCTTATCTTTGACACAAAATTATTAAGGGCTATAGGTTTACCCGACTAATCCAAATGGAATTGAAAGCAATTGTTGTCCGCCAATCAGCCCGACTATGTCCTGATTCATGGAATCTTTACTATTACTTGATATTTATCTAACTATCTCGTGTAAATTTATTTCTACCTTGGACCCCCCGGGCATCAGTTATCATTGCTCGTTTATCAACTCTTTTAACATATTACTATTCTATAATATAGAGAGACTTGAAACCGTGTGAAAATTCTACATCTCGAGCGATCTAGTAACCAAATATGATAATTAGTCTGTAAGTTGTTTTTTTTAAATATTTTTTTTTCTTCTATCATGTTTGTAGATTTGATATTAACCATTCTTTTGTATGAAATTGTTTCTCTTGTTCATTTTTTTATTATTTTATTTATGAAATGTAATGTTTAAAGTTTTTACTCTATCACGAATATGAAATACCAATTATGTTAAATATGATGCATATTATAAAAGAAGAAGATTATTATTAATCATACCATCTAGTTTTTAAGAGATATATGAAATTTACTCTAAACGCAGATTTATAAAATGTGGAAGGAAATCTATTAATCTTTATTAATTTATTCGTTTGACTATGGCGTATAATCGATTAAACACACAAAACTATATATTAATTATGTTTGAATAAAGATATATATTTAATCATAAGGTGTTTTAATTGGGTTTTTATTAGCTTTGAGGGTGAGTATCATAATTGTAATAAAGAAGGAATATACAAATAAAATACAGTGTGAATTGAGGTTATAGCCGCACCAGTTTATCCTTGATATCTCTGGAACCAACAGAAGCTGGATCTTCAAATTTACTCACAGTATATCTCTTTACAGATTACAACTTTAGGTCAAAGAGGATTTGCAAATACTTGAATCGATTTTGCGAAATTGCAAAAAAATCGCATATGCCGAATGGGTCAGCGTTATAGCCGCACACTTTTTTCTCCGTTATGGGGCATTATATAAACAATCTATTGATTGGGGTAGTTAGACAATCCGAAATATATCCAAATCGGGAAAATTTCTGTAAAAAAATAATTTAACGGAAGGAACTTGATCTTTTTAAAAGCAGAATAAAATTAATTAATTTAATTTTTTTTAAATGTCTTTTTGGAATGTTTAAGAATCGACTGAGGACGTTAAGAATTCTTGGTAAAAATTACTCATTAAAAATCAATTGCAATATGGTTTTATACGGTAGAAGTTTGTTATTCACATGGACACTGTTAATAAAAATGTAATATATGTTACGAGGGTAGTCTGAAAAGTTCTTGGCAGATCCGCTCGGTAACCCAGCTCTTACAAAGAAAATAATGGATCATATTTTTATTTCAATTAACTGTCAAAATTTTAACTAAAAACTCTCGCATTAATAAAAATTATACGTCTGATTTAACTGTAATTTACTTTTCAAACAATATTTAGTAACATGATATTTTTTAATACTATTAATATCTTCCACCAATTCTATTTTAAGCAAGATTGTATCACAATCAAAAATACTCGACGTGTCATATCAAATTTTAAATGTAATTTGCATAATATTTAGTTTTTGAATTGCAAAAAAGCTGTATGTTAGATCATAAGGGAACTGCAAATTCATATCAGGTAAGCAATTGCTCAGGTTAAGGCGCCTCTTTGGTTCATCTGTAATATTGATTTGTTAAATTTCGGGATATAAATAGCATTTAAACGATGTTCCTCAAGTCTGGTGCGAAGGAGAATATGCACTGATCCTGCTTATTTCCAAAGATGACACCGAATTAACTGGGAAAAGGTTCCGGCAATTGCAAAGAGTAATTTTTTTTAAATGATTTGTAGTTTTGCTGAAGATGGGTGGGCATGTAGAAGAAACATGAAAAATCTGTATCTAGTGGGCTAGTTATGTAGATATGAAGAAAAGATTTTCTTTCGCATTTAATTATCAATAGTACAGGAAGATTGTAATAATAATTATAATGTTTTTTCTTGACTGGAGAATTTTTTGGTTGAAACCCCCTGTAAATTGAGTATTAAGTTAATTTTCATTATAATGCATTTTGAAGGGAAATTCTATGTTGCATAATCTAAATTATGTTATTGTTTGTTTAAAAAAGAATATTTAAATTTTAATCTACTAGGTGATTTTTCATTGTTTCAAAAATTTTATCAAAAACTGGACCGTTATTCTATTGAATTCAAATTGCAAGTAACCGCTTTCATTAATCATTTTTGTATTTGTACCCGTTAATAATTTATCACAAAAGTAAAATAAAAAAAAAAAGAAAGATGCAGGCTCAGGAGCAATTAAACCGAATTCGTATTAAGCTGAACTCGAATAAAGTGAAGTTGTGGCTTACTCCATACGTAGATGAAAGTGGTGCAACAGTATTAGATGAGATAAAGGTAAATTTGCATTTTAAGAAATAAATCGTAAAATTATGAAATTCCCTTTTCAGCGCCTTTCAGAAGAATTTAGCAATGACATGCAAATTTCTCCAGAGGACTGTCTTTCGGCTTTGTTGGAGCTTCAGACCAATGCCTTGGATAAGCTGAAATCAAGAAAGAAATTCGAAGAAAGCGGTTTGTATTTTCTTTGTTTACCAACAATTCGCTGACTCTTTAAATCTTATCTTTTCCTATTAGAAAGAAGGAGACATACTATAAAATTCAAAAATTGCACAACTACATGCAATTTGTATTTTGTCTCTCTCTAACTAATAGAAAGTAATAGGCGTAAATAAAATAATACATTCTCTTTTTAAATTGTGCAGGGGTTGCGAACTTCAAAATTCGAATTCCGTCCAGCTCAACTATTTCTGTCGATGAGAAATTAACATCCTTGGGTTCTGAATTGTTAAACCAAGTTTCAGAGATGCTTAAAATTCCAGTTGAAAGGTAAAGTTATTTATTTTAAAATTATTAATTTATTAAAATGAAAATAATTTCGATTTTTGTTTTTAGAATTAAACTGGTTCATGCTGGAAAAATATTGGTTTTAAATACGTCTTTAAAGGACCAAGGATTGTCGAATGGCCAGAAATTACTTGCTATTGTAATGGAAGTGGATCCAAAACAAAATAAGGCTAGTGAAAGTATCCATGACAGAATTCGAAAAGCCAAAGAAGATGCGTCTTTGCTAATTGAAAACGGCAACTATATGCACGTGAGTTTTTAATTCTTTTTTTTATTGTATATTTTCAAAAGTCAAAGAAATACCAAGATTAAATCTTAATAAAAATATTGTCTTTTAAAATCTACGTTATGAATTAAAATATTTTGTTCAAAACTCATTAGTCACCTCTGTAATTTAAATTCAAACAAAATTGCAGAATCATTTCAAATAATTATTTAAAGAAGCCTTACTTGTTTCACGTTTCTTTAAATTGTTTATTGTTAATTAATTGTGAATTAATGATTATTCATAGTAGTCCAAAAATGATGGAAACATTGACAATATCGCATGTTGTGATGATTTATCGTTTCGTTATTATTTGCATTATCATTATATGACTTTGTGTATTCAAAATAATGTATACTTCCTTAGAGTTTAACACTATATTCTAACTATAAAACAATATAATAATAAAAGAGATATTTTAATCAGGTTTTCAGAATTTTTTTATAATCTCTAAGCCAGATTCAATGCTTTGATTTTTTAAGCAAGAAAATTAGCGATAATATTGTAACAAAAGACATTTAAAGTGATAAAATACGTGTAATAACTACTTCAGACAATATTTTGTGTCTAATAAGTTGAATTATTTTGTGCCGAAATGCGATAAAAATTGCAAAAATTCTATCACCCACTTTGATTGAAATTTTAATAAAATAGTGTTAAATTCGGTACATGATAGAATCTAGATAACAATATACACTGCGTTTCATCCATTTACGACAGGGGTCTTCGATTAAATTTTAGGTAATATTTCGGAGTGTATTAATGTGATCTCAATTTTTTTGGCACGATGAAAGGTCTTATCATTGGCCAACGTCTGGGATATAAAACAAAAGTCTAGGTTTGTTGCAAATAATTAAAAAATGCGGATTTTTTCCATACAAAAATATCGTTTCATCCTTTTACGACAGGTAGCTTATTTTCTCCCAATGCGCCAACAACAGAGAGTTTTTGGTGATTTTTTTAGACTGAAATAGTTGGTAATCTATTGTTCAATATATACAGCACGAAAAATTGGGTCGCTATGTCATAGTAGGCAGCCAGTAACTATATTTGGAAGTCTTAAAACCCATATTTCGAATTATGAGAAAATAGTATAAAAAAATTTGAAGTTCAAATAAAATAATGATGGTTACCGAAAACTGAGCTCATTATGCATTGTAGATGATAATATGGCAACAATAAGATATCTAATAAAATCGCCGTTACGAGTAAAATTGTCTGATATAGCGGGTTTTTGGGCAATTACGCGACGTAGAATTTCGATTTGAACATCAAATTATTTGAACATTTTAATGGTTTGTAGGAAATTATAATACAATTTATGAAATTTATCTTCAGATGGAGGATCAGCATGGAAATACAGTTCATCTTCCTCCCGACGAACGAAAAGCAATTTTGATGGCTTTGGCTATTCACGAAAAGGGAAAAGCTGCCTTGAAGCGGTCCAATTTTAATGAAGCACTTTATTTGTTTCTCGAAGCCGATCAGGAGTATTCAAAGTGCAACTCCCAGTTACTTAAATCCGTCGACAATTACGCACTACTTTACTTGGACATTGTTTGGTGTTATGTGGAATTAAAGAGTGCTGATCAGCTAATGGATGCTGAGAGGCGTCTTCGTTTATGCGAGGACCAAATGGTGGCGAGTTACGGTCCAAATTTGCAGCGAGTCTTAGCTATTAAAGGCTCTAGTTGCAATGAAAAATGTCTTTTTATGCGTCTTCATTTGATGCAGGCTATCGTTCTATATCATTTGGGCAAAAGAGATGAAGCTAAAGCGAAGTTTAATTCGGTCCAGACTGAATTGAATTCCTTAAAAATCAATCAAGATTCAGTTCAAGTTCTTACAGAAATGGGATTTTCGGAAACAGAAGCAAGAATTGCTTTAAGAGAAACCGGAGGTCATGTCACGAATGCAATTAATCGAATTTACCAGACCAGAGAGACTCGATCTGAGGCGAGGAAAAGGGGAAAAAAGGAGAGGAAGTTGGGGCAACGAGCCGATGATCAGGAGCAATGGGTTAATCCAAAAACTTTAGCCAGTTTAACAGAGATGGGCTTTGATGAGGAAATGGCTAAAGTGGCTCTAAGTGAATGTCAAAATGACGTGACAAAGGCTTTGTCCCTTTTAAGTGATGCACCCGAATTTGTCGCTTCTAAAATCGATGGAACTAAAAAAATGAAAACGGAAAGTGAGATCAAACTTGATAAATTAATGAAATCGGTGAGTTTTTATTCAATTTGTTATGATAATTTATTTTTCGTTTTTCCTCAGGCCCTTTTGTTTGTAATACTTTTTTTGAAATATTTACAATTATTATCTATTTCAGATTGTGGACTTTGATTTTGATCAAGATTTGACTGCAAAGATGTTTGTTGCTTTGAAAGGACAGGTTCAAGAACGACGTGAAATGCTCCTACAGCAAATATCAGAATGCGAGGATGATCAGAAAGCTCTAGCCGTAAAACTATTAGGTAAATAATATTAAAATTCAATTTAATTATTTTGATTTAATTTTGGTTCGTTATATTTTTTCTATCAGTAATGTTTTTAAAGTACTAGTGTTTTAATAGTTATTTATACAACAAGGTCGATAAGTCATTATTAAAAACAATGGATGTTTTAAGCCACGAGCGAAGCGATTGCCTTAAAGGCCCGAGTATTTAATAATGCTTATCGGCCGTGTTTTATTCAAAATTTTATGTATTTTTAAATAAATTAAAACAAAATCTTAAAAATTCTTCGAATTAATGTAAAAACAAGAAAATGTAGTTCATAAGTTCTCTGATAAATTATTTTATTTTACGCTAACAAATCACAGTGAAACCACGCCCAACGAAAGTAGCGTACATATAAAATTGATGAGTTTCTTTCACTGAGGTCACATTTTAATAATAAAGAAAAAAGCACACGTGCTTTAAAGAATTCTTTAAAGCACTAATGCCTTTTTATTATTAATGCGGGACTTCCGTAAACAAAATTTATCAATTTATATGAAAAGTTACTTTGATACTGGAGGTTTTATTGTTAAATATTGACGAACATTGATAAACATTATCTGACACTCACAAAATACAGTTTATATTTACAAATTTTGTTCCGAATTGTGCTATAAAACGACTTCGGCAGAGAAAATTTTAGTGTCATAATATCAATTTTAAGTAACAAAAATGCATAATAGTGATTAACATAATGGATTTTACACCCGAGCAGGACATACTTATTTTTGCATTTTCTTTTAAAAACTAAAGTTTTTCCTCAAAATGACACCACAATTTTGAATCAATTTTTTTAGATTTTTGTTTAGAAATGCATAAAGTCTAATAAACACATTGTCTATAAGTATTATTAAACACGGGATTTCTTTATAAAACTCACTACTCTCGTGATTTTAAAGGGCCTTCATGTTTAGTAATGATTAACTTATAAACATAAGTGAATGAATAACTAATAATTATTATTTCAGATTCACTGAACGACAAAAATGAACCAAGCTCTAGTGCCAGTGCCAAAGTCCAAGAAACTGAAACCTCGAAAGCCAAGGAAGAAGCCAAAAAGTTAATTGAAAGGCGAGAGGCTTTTGCACGATTTGCCGAAGATATTTCATCCGATGATGATGATGACTATTTGGATTTTCCCCTTGAAGAAGAAGAGCGACTCCTTGTAGAATACAAATCGATTCTCGATTTGTGATGTTCCTATTGTCGTGGATTTACTAAAGAATGCATGTATTTTTGTGTTAATAAATTGTTTTTTTCGTTTGTAAATCGAAAGCTTTTATTGATTTTAGTTTAGTTTATGAATTTTAGTTACATAAAATCGATATTATGCTATTAATATTTCTTCTTTTAAAGCACAAGTGCCTTACGTTATTATTAAAATGTGACCTCCGTGAACGATTTTCATCAAGTTGATCGAATTTATATAAAAGTCGGCTCCGTACTGTATTTGTTGACTGTATAACGAATGGTTTAAATTTAGATGTAACGTTTTAATTGAAATGAACATAGCGATTATCCTTTTCAATCAACTGATCGTGTGAATAAAATACAACTATGTATTTAAACTGAAAAGAGAGATGATATTTCCTACGTGCAAGTAAGAGCCAACAAGATATACTTTTCTCTATCATCCCGTGAAATAAAAGAACGAAATAGGAACATTGTGAGATAGAGAGCTAGATTTTTAATTTAAATTTAAAAAAAAGAAAAGAATTTTAAAGTTTTTGTTTTAAAATTTATTTAAAAAATGCTGTATAAAACACGGTCGATAAGCATTATTAAACACAACCGCCTATTTTAACATAGCCACTAACGTCTTATCAACCTATTTGGAATAAATATCTATTACTCGTGTTTTTCGATTTGAATTTACAAGAAATACAATTAATTAATTAATAATTATATTTGCAAAATTGATTATCGAACGATTGAGAATATTTACATTTTAATTATTCTGAATAGAAACGAGACGAAATTATCATCCGGATAACAAACAATATTGGAAAATCATGATTACAGTTTTGAACCGCCCAGAAAATCGTTTTTCCCTACCTCATCACGATGTTTCGCCCACTACATTTGATAGAATCACAGATGTAATTAAATTTGTCGTGCTATTAAATTGATAATTATGTAGGGATGATTTGTTTCGACACTCTTTTCTTTAAAATAAAGAGACTGGAAAGTCTTTAGATTTTCAATACTTTTTAGTATAAAATATGTCAAGATTAGTTATTTAAACTTTCATAAAAATAAAAAGTTGGGTATTTATTTTTTATAAATATTGAGAATAATATTTTTGAATATTGTGTCTATGAATCATTGTTTGTTATGATGTGACTATCGCCATGAACTAACGATTCAATATAACATAGTAAGAGCCTATGTATTGATAGGTATTTGCCACCGAAACAGAACAAACATTCTACAAAGAAGACCATCCCTTTCAGAACTTTCATAAGTGTTCTTTTTTTTTTAAAATGTCAGCGAATTATTAGTTGATTGTCTTTGAATCCATTGTGGTCATGTGCAATGTAAAAGAGCACACGGCCAACCATATCTTCGCGTGTTCCCGGATCCAAAACGACACTCAAGCCAATAGCGCTATGGACGTCCCCTCTGGGGATGGATCTCCTAGATCATTGGGTAAAGGCGATAGGCGATCAGGATGGACTGAAGAGGTGGCTGCGTTCAAATCGAAGCAGCTAGAACGAACAACAATATTGTTTTTACACTCCCGTATCGAAACATAAGCTTATTGTTATCCATTTGAGTTTTATAATGTTTCACTTTATGGCATTCAGTGAAAATTTTGAATTTTTATTTCAAAAGTGAAAAAAATGTCATCAACTATCCAACAGATTTGTCTCAAACTCAAAATTTGGTCGCCATTGTTGCCCTTAAACTACACAAAATATTGGTCTCAGCTATGCCATAGGACCGTGCCTATATTTCAAATTAATTAATGTTTCCTGTTTTAAAATTCTAATATTTACTGTTTCAACAGCCGTCTGCATATAATT
>JXOV01001405.1:78940-92441 GCA_001014945.1 Clogmia albipunctata
ATCAGAGATAAATCTGCTCAACTGTAATGTAAGTAAATTATAGTAATAGACTTATATTGCTTTAAATGTTCCATGTCATAATAAAATAGGCATTTGCCTTATGACCAAGGTTAAGAGGAATTCCAAACGTTAACTGTAACTTTACAAGTATTTCATTTGAAACATTTGTGAAACATGTCAATATTTAAATTTTCCTTGTAAATAATGAAATTTAATGTGAAATTGTAAAAATTTCAGTAATCCTGAGTGGAGTGCAAGAAACGTTATGTCCTACTCGGGTGTAAAGTCCTGTTTTTTTAACTCGGAAACGATGAAACATGCCTCAGCTCGAATGTTCCACATTCGTTTCACTCTTTAAGAAACAACTGGCTTTACACCCTTGTAGCACAAATAACTATTTTGATCCAATGCTTTGAATCCAAACTTTAAAAACCTGTCTGAACCGAACAAATAGTATTAACGATAATAGGTGCTCGAATGATGAGGCCGGGGATATCATTTTTTGTAAATATATATGCAAAAATATTAACCACATAATATTGTTGGTGGAAACGTGTAATGTAAATTTGAAAGGAAACTATTACGTTCTGAACAAACTGGAATCAGCGATTATTGTGTTGAATTCTGGAACCAATTGAGCCACTCCAAGACTTTTTTTTCACACTATCTAAAAAACAGGTAATTTCATAGCTTAAATAACTATTTCATACGGTTTAACATTTATTCATTATTCTTGCTATATTAATAATTAACCCACCCAATCGCTCCAAGGCTCGTTTTCACACATATATCAAGCCAAAATAAAACCAAAATGTCCGATCGTTTATAAGAAGTGCTATTGGTTGAATATTTTCAAATCATCTACTTAGCCAATTGGTTTATTCACATATTGAATAATTTGCCATGTCATTTGTTTACAAAAAAGGTTTCTTAAAAGTTAATTTGATCTTTATTTTGCAATTTTTTATATGCAATACCGTTTAGAATGGATCCTTGAGAATCTATTGTGTGGTCGTTTTGGTTTTAAGTAAAAATGTAAATGAAATTCCGGCATAGACTTGATTTAGCGCCAAACGTTAAATATTTACATTCGAATTACTAAACTTATTAGTTTTTAACTAGTTGTGTAAAAAATCGCTTCTGGCATGTATTACTTTTTTAGATTAAATACACTAATAGGTTAATTAACCTGTTATATAACAGATCACCGGAAATGTGATAAACAACCAAAAGTATATTCTCATGCAGCGTCAAAGCTTCGTATCTAAAAATTTTTCTGGTCCTATATAAAATTGTTGAAAGTATTTTTATTGCAATTTCTTTGTTGAGCACTAGATTTAAATAGGATAAGATTGTTATTGGCACCAAACAATAGGGCAGTGTATTTCTAAAGGTCAATGTTATTAACTACAAATTGATATACGAGGTTTGATAAAAAAAAGTTCAAAGAATTTTTAAATTTATCGAATACCCCCCTATAAAATATTTCTAATGGAGATTCAAAACAATAATATTTCTATAATGTTTTTGATTAAAACAGTTATTAAAGAAAAACAAAATCATAAAATAAACCAATACTAAGAAAATTAGGTTACAATTTTTGGTCTGTTTTGGAATTGACAATCACAAAGAACCAAAATTTAATGTTATCTTTATAGTAATTAATAATATAAATAATAATTAATTAATTAAATTAATAATTTTAATTATTTCAATAATAACAATTACTTTAAGTTAACCATATCACAATAATTATAAATATATGCGATTCAACAGCGATTTCTTCTTATTCTTGATTTGTGTTAAATATCTGGCTAAAGTTGATTTTAGTTCTCTTTGAAAAATTTCGTTTAAATTATTTTAAATAAGTAATTTCAACTTCCACCAATTAAAACTCACATTTTAAATGTTGTTCAACAACTTCCAAACCATAAAATTTTAATTAAAAACAGTTCAGCTTCAAATACATTATACCCAAATTTTTAACGATATCGTTTTAAAACTATTTACATACTTTTGTTAAGGTCAGAACTACATTGAAATCCTTCTTCTTTTAAGTTTTTTAAATAAAAAATATATATTTTAAAAATATTTATGTATCATAATTATTAGACTGAATATTAAGATAGATAGAGAAATGTGTTTTTTATTTTTTACTTTTTTGACCGAATAAAAACTGTAGTTTGAAAATTTCATATACATATCACAAAATTATTTTGGTTTTCATCATGCTAATCATACTTGGACAAATGTGGACAACCATAATAATAATTCCCGTTCAATTGTGCTGCGGTTACGATATTTGAAAATTCTCATAACTTTTTGATCAACCCTCGTGATTTACAATTTTCTTTGGGATGTGCTTTAAATTCATATAATTAATTTAATTTTGACAATATATCAATATTATTATATGATAAAACGAAGACTAAATTAAAATTATAAATAAATTAATTAAAATTCAATTTCTACATAAAATTTTAAATTGTGCATCTTAAAAATAAACCAGCAACAATAAAGCTCTGCTGGTTTTGGAACGTGTTTGTTGTTTTTTTTCATTCCGTCTATGTTTTGTGTCGAGCTTTCATTCATTCGATGTTGAGTTGCGGAACTTTTCAGTCGTTGATCGCGATCGTCCGTCCCGTGCAGTGTTGTTTTTACATCACATTAATCAGTACTTAAAATTCGGAAGCAATTTGTGGATGTAATAAAAAAGTGTGTAGATAGTTTAAATTGTCCATTGTGCCGGGTAGAAAATTTGGATTTTGTTACGGGTAAAGAAACAAAATCAATGCATAGGAGGAGTGTCGATCAAGTGGAATTTGTGTAATTGGGATTATATTTAGCAACAACGGAATTCAAAGGTTGGCCTCTACCAGTGTAGATCGATTTAAATAGTGATCTTCAGCACGTGGATTATAAAAAGGGCTAATTTATTATTGGTTGATCAAACACATTTCTAAAATGAAAACAAAAATATTAACGGTAACAAAATAACGGATATATTCTCGACTTGGCCGATCGTGTGGTCTCTGTTTCTTGTTTTTATGATCGCTTACTACGTATGTTATATTCAACTTTGTAGAACTGTGTCAATGAAAGTGAAATGTTGTGGAGCAACTTGAATGGTACATATACACAAGAAATTTCTCTGACCGTCTTATTTAGTTGAAGCACTTTCAATCAGAGAGGTGGTCGTTTTTTAAATTCGGCACGATCGTGCTGTGGATTTTGTTTGTACTTAGTGTGTAACCCAATTTCTCGGTGCAGTGTAAATAACTGGAAAAAAGAAGTACTCTTTCGAAATAAATTCAAGCTTTTGTGTTCAAAAATGCCATATTGATACAAGTGATCATTAAATGCCAATGAGAATGCCGTTATAAAATGCATTTGTCATAATTACCTGTTACGAAAAATTGGCTTGCACGCCATTTTGCAACCGCCAACTATGATTTCCGCAAATATTAAAAGTGAACTGTGTAAACCATGACAAAGTAAAAAATTGTGTTGTTGTGTCTTCGGAGGATCGTATAATATGGAAACAAAGATCAGACTCATCCAAGCGAGGAGTGTGGTGTTAATTGACCATCGTTCACACACAAAATGTGAGCCAATGTCCAAGGGGGGCAGCTTAAAATCGATTCTAATATATACAATGATGATTATTGAGAAGTGAACTTTTTTCTATTGTCAGGTGATCATTATACGTTCAAGGTCATATCGAAGTGCGAAATAAAATTCGTGTCTTTGCGGTCATGCAAAAAGTTTCATTTCTGATAGAGATGATCTTGAAGGGAAATTAACAACGAGATTTTAAAAGATATAAAAAAAGATTGACGATCCATCCTCAAGGTGATCGTGTGCAGATTTGAAATGATTATTTAAAACATCTTTGGGCTGCATATTAAAATAAATTATAAACAGAGGAAGTGTCTGGTGTTTAGTGATAGGAATAAAAAGTTGAAAACTGAAAAACCCAAAGTGATCTTGTCTTAACTGAGGTGTATATTATTATGTTTTTTTTTATATTCTACCTTTCAAAGCACACTTGATTAATTAAAAATCTGCCTAAATGTTGTTTTTAGGCATCATTTTTTTTAAATATTTATTTTGCTGAAGTCATCGTTACATCAATCAGTCAATTTTTGTACCTTCTACGAACATTTATTTATAATTTTCCCTCGATCGCGATCATCCGTGTTTCGAATTGAAAACAATTCTCCGAACACATCATACCTAAACTTGAGTGTTGTTTTTCGAAAAGAATATTGTATGTGGAATGCTTTATGAATAAAAAATCACCAATTTAGTATAATTCAAATATATAAAAAACTTGAAAGGTATCAAGAATTATGCGAGTGATCGATGAAAAGTGCTTAAATTTGCATAAAACGTTGATAGCAAGTTGTTAAACCAGTTCCACTAATAACAAAGGAAGACAATCCATAAATGCCAAGGGTAAGACAAATAAGTTTGATAAACTCCATTTTGTGGAAAAACCAAAACAAATCTTCGTAATTTTTTTTGGATCGTTACATAAAAAATGTACTGCATGTGCATCATGTTTTAAACCGGTTCAATTTGTCGCGTCAATGCAATCAAGGTGAACTTTTTAGGTGCAACAAAACTTTAACCGACCTTGACGTCATCGGTATTCCCTTTCTACAGAAACAAATCATCAAAAAACTGAAAGAATGAAATTACTTTCGGGGCCGGCTCTTTACGGCGATCATTAAAACAATGTTTTCTATTTTTGTTTTTTTTTATGTACGTCAACGTGTTAATTGTGTGTTATTAAAAAGTTAAAATCTTCCATATAAATCTACAAACTTTCGATGAACCGGGGTTTTTGATAATAACAATGAGAAACCAATTTTCAGAGATCTATTCATTGTGATTTCAAAACGTCAGTACGATCAGACAAGTGATCACAAGCTCATTTTAATTTCCAATCGAATAATTATCATTTTCTAATATTATTTTTAAAATATTCCAAAATGGCTCTATTCTAAATTTAAATCAAACTAATGTAATGGGGCTGATTTATTTAAAATTCTAATTTAATAATATGCATTAAATTTGATTTTATAATTGTGATCGTTCGGTCTGTAAAACTGATCGCGTATAATTGCTTGATTATATTGCAAATGTTTAGAAGAAATGATGGATAATGTCTATTTAACATGAAGATCATGAATCTTAATAGATGCAAATCGATTGGATGATTGTATTGTAGATGAGTATTATTAATGAGATTAATTTTATAAAATTAAGTTATTAAATAATATGACTGTCTATTTAATATTGCACGCTGATCATGCAAATATAGTAAAATTACTAATAACAAATACTGATAATTTGTTAAGTATGCTAATGAATTAAAAATAGGAACATGTGTAACAATTTCACAATTTGTTATGTCTTAAAAAAGCTATAACAGTGATAAGAAGAAGTGAGAAGAAAAGTCGTTGTCTTTATATAATTAACAAGCTAAGGTTATCTATAGTTCACTGAATGCAAAAATCTTGTGAAGAATGCGAAATTAAACAAAATTTCTAAAGTCAGTCCAACATTTACTGATTAATTGCGAGTCGAATTGCTTGAATCTAATTTAGAGTGATCTTAGAATTGCAAATTGGACAACAACAAAATAAAACAGACGATCCTCACTTTAGTGATTGTTCATCTTGGGATGATGATCGTGGGGTGAGGATCAGCGACTTGTTGCGCGGGGCACTTGGACTTTTATTTGGGTCAACCTATAATTAGAAATCGATGCGATTCCACTCTTAATTAGAATAGTGTTGTCTGTTTAGAATCGTCAGGGTATTTGTATATAATTTCAAATTCCGATTTGTGACGTAAAAATAATTAATGATTGATGCAAATGAAATGCATATTGGTTTTACGGGGAATGTGTCCAATTATTGGGAGCTGTAAGCAAAAAAGGCGTCAGATCAACAGGTAATAGACCGAATAAATCCCGTGCTGAAATCCGCTAATTTAAATTGGGTAATAAAAGGGAGCTATCTAGTGATCATCAGTTAATTGCTCCACCGCGCGCCATGATAATATGATCATCATCGTGATCATGATCCGTTTGCAATTTCAGTCGCTGCTGTCATCGAGGCTCTGGCACAATAGATTAATGAACACACCGGAGAGACCAGTCGTGGAAAAGTGTTGTGTTGTGATTGAAGCCATAAAACAAACATGGGAAATTCACCAAAATTTACAGTCAAGTGATTAAGAGTGTATGAGTGCAGGTGTGCCAATTGATCAATAGTAGCTCATCAGTTTGAAGTGAATAAAAATATATTGTGAAAATGGGGTTCAAGGACAGTTTTAATGCTGTACAAATTAGAGCACTCCTCTGGAAGGACGTTCTTGTGAGAGCTCGACAACCGGTAAGACCTTTTTCCACTTAATTAAAGATTACGAGAAATGTCGAGATTCTGTCCTTGGTTGAGAAATTAATTTAATTGGCAAATATGGGTAATATATGAAAGATAGTTTTTGAAGATATGAAATCACGTAATAATAAATTTAAAAACTATACTCTAAGGAGATGATTCAGTTTCCGTGTTTATTATGAATATTACACATTTCTTCAATTAAATTAATTTGCATAAAATTATTGAAAAGGAATTTCATTTAATTTTATAATTAAAATGAATATCGAAGTAGGAATGAAAAGATTGAAATAATTTTATACATTTTTGTGTTATAAAATTGATATTATGACATTAAGTCATCTTCTTAAAAGATTTTCAATGTTTAGTCAATGCTAACAATTATGGGCTGCACAGCACAAATTTAAATTAATATTTGAATTTCGTCATATTATTGACATTGAATTTTAAAGTGTTCAAACCTATACTTTCCTAGTGTGAGGTGCTGAATGGCAGGTCAAATGAGCATTTTATCCTTTGCTTTCGCATTATATCCTATTGCTTTTTGCAATATAATTTACAATTAATTATTATATACACATAATATATTTAATTTACAATTTTTAGTAAGAAATTATTAGTAAACCTTTGGTTTTCATATTGGGCCGGAATTAGTTTGGCTGTGTAGAAAATTTATATTCTAGTAATTAACAGCAAATATTGTTAAACTATCGAACAATGAGTTGTCAATCGTATATTTCATTCTCAACGAAGGATTGTCAGGACAGGGAAAAGATACCCTTTCCTTTTATGGCAATATAGGGAAACAAAAAAAGTGCTTTAGTACTTGAGTGGGTTCCACGCCCAAACTACCAATATTAGTTGATCTCCGTAGATGAGGCAAATGATATTTCATGTGAGTAAGTAAGAAATGAAAAGATATAGTTTTCTCTAACACACCGTAGAATGAGGGAATGAAACAGGAAACAATGTGCGACATATTTTAAATCAGAATTTAATAAAACGATGCCTTTTTAACTTCTTTTTATTAGTTTAATAATATTTTTGTGTTAATTTATTTAAAAACGCATATAATATTGTCTAAAATACTTACAATAAGAATTCTTTAAAGCATTGTTTTATTATGTGTGACATCGGTGATATCATCAAAATATCTATAATAGTTATTTTCGTTTCAAGACGGTTTAAGTTTCGGTTTTCAAGAAGGAAGGCTATTTCCGCTAGGAGACGAAGTCGACGGCGCTAATAGATTCCTTCGAGAAAACTAAATTAAACGTCGAGACACGAATGCTATTTCTCCCAATTTTCATTTGTAAAATAGCACAAAAACTAATTAAATATTTATATGGGAAACATTGAAACATAATTTTGAATGACTTCTGTCAATAATTCAAAGAAACTGCCCTAAATGAAATTGTTTTGTGATGTGAAATTGGTTCCTTGCAAATATGATTTTTTAATACTGATTACTGATCATATTAAATGATATTTAGAATTAAAATTTGATATAATTTCAAGTTTATTCAAAAATTTGGCGTCACTGCTAATTTCTTTATTATCAATTTATATCGTGACTAAAATTTAATGAAACATTTTGATGTTTCATTCTTCAGACTAGAATAAGAAGTCGAATAAGTTGTATTTGTGAATGGAGTTGTATTTTTTCATTCCTAAAGTTTTTCACGCCTGTATCCATTCAGTGTTTCAAGTCGTGATGATTATTATGTTTCATTAAGTTTTACTTTTTAATGAAACATAAATTAATGAAAACAAGTACTTTTTATATCAAAATTGGGAAAAAGCAGTTTTGTATTCAATGATTTTTGCTTTATATACTAGTATTCTTTTTATACATTTTAATAATTGTTGTAGATAAATTTAAAACCCTTTTCAAAATGTGTGTTATTTTGGTCAAAATGCATTTAGTCTGATATAAAATACGGGCAACAAGCATATTTAATAAACGGATGTTCTTTAACATGTTCGTTATGCATGTGAATAAAAAATCTATTGTTTTATAATGTCTCATATAAGATATTGAAAATAAAGAATTCTTTAGAATACGAGTACAATCGCTTTTATGGCAAGCATTTGAATATGACTTTCGTCATTCGTGCAATAAAACTGCAATAATAGTTTATAATAAGGAAAGATTTCAATGTCAACAGATAACATTTCAATTATGTTATACATATTGTTTTTGGTTGTAACAAGTGTAAATGGTACATTCTTCCGAGTATTTGAAAATAAAATGCTATTTAGATACTTTACATTTTGTCTTTTATGTGAAATGACGTATTTTATTGGTAGATTTTATCGAAACAGCTGGATCTTTGTTCAACATCACTTTTGAACTTGACTCTGCCTAACAATTGACTACTTAACACTTCTGCTTTTTGAATAAATGTAAATCACGAAAAAGCCAAGGCCACACGACAAATATTTATCTTAATTTATTAGAGTGTCATAAAAGTCAAATCAGGAAACGAGGAAAACTCATCAGTAGAGTGAATAAATTTATTAATTTAATTCTGGTTTTAGGTTGAATCAAAAATAATTAAACGAGTTTTACAAATATTTATCTTTCTGATTTATTAAATTTTTATAAAACAAATTAGAAAAAATCTTTTGTACACAATTTAAAAAGCTCCAGATGAATAAACAGTTATATAATAAGCTTATTCATTCGTCATTGCCTTTAGAAAATGGTATTTCAATGCCTTTTCATTTATTTATATTATCTTTAATTTAACCTCGTCAAAATAAATGGTATAAAAAGAACGGTAGCTAATTAAAAACAATTTCAAGGCATTAAAAATAATGTTAATTCCAATTCCAATATGTTATTCAATAATACATATTTAAAAATAGGGTTCTCATTCAAGATAAATATTGAAATAAATTTATGTCTTATCATGATATTAAATTAATTTTTGCACTCTTGTGTCGAAACATTCGGTATTCGACATCCATTTGAGTTTTGTAATGTTTCACTTCATGGCACTCAGTGAAAATTGTGCATTTTTATTTCACTAGTGAAATAAATGTCATAAACTATCCAACAAAAATATCTCAAAGTCAAAATTTGCTCGCCATTGGTGCTCTTAAACTACACAAAATATTGGTCTCGGCTTTGCCATAGGACCGTGTCTATATTTCAAATTAATTAATGTCTTCTGTTTTAAAATTTTAATATTTACCGTTTCAACAGCCAGCTGCATATAATTTAGCTATTTTTGTTCGATTTTTGGCACAATACGTAAATATCAGAGATAAATCTGCTTATCTGTAATATAAGTAAATTATATTAATAGCCTTATATGGCTTTCTACTACTCCTCGCAGACTAAGAAGAAAACCTGCAGTGTAGGATCTGCTAATATCTGTTTTTGTATATATTCTGTTGTCTGTCGTGTACATATTTAATTAACTTTAAAACCTTCCAAAATTCATTGCGAATGATTCAAGAAAAAACAGTATTTTTTTAACATATTGCTTTAAATAGAAATTTATTTTACATAAATTAAAGCAAATGTTCCATGTCACAATAAAATATGCATTTGCCTTATGACCAAGTGGTTAAGAGGAATTCCAACCGTTAACGGTAACTTTACAAGTAAAGATTTCATTTGAAACATTTGTGAAACATGTCAATATTTAAATTTTCCTTGTAAATTTAATGTGAAATTGTAAAAATTTCACTACTCATGAGTGGAGTGCAAAAAATGTTTTGTCCTGCTCGGGTGAAAAGTCCTGTTTTTTAACTCGGAAACGATGAAACACTTGCCTTCGCCTCGAATATTTCATTGCTATCTCAAATCGAAAAGCTAGTTTTATTTTATTAATTTGAGTTTTTTTTTATTTCACAGATTGAAAAATGAAATTCTTTACTTTGATAGAGCTATTTTACCTTATATATTTGTATGGTACATCCTTTAGTGATTTTTAATTGACATTATTATTTTATGGTAATTAACCATATAATTCCTTATTATAAAAAAATTATATTATTAGAAGGCCAGAGAATTATTGACTCTCGAAACTGATGTTTAACCCTACGGTAACGTCTTTGTTCCTTTATGTGAAGGGCTTGTTTCTAGTTATAATTATGCAATTAGTTTCATTTGAAATATTTTGGCATTTGAGGTGTTTTTCCTCTCGTAGATATGTTATTTGAAACTTAGATTTGGACAATTGTAAGTTAATTAGCTTTTAATTTCGATATTTATTTAATGAGTTTTTGATATAAAACCTTCGTACTAATGTATTTTGCACAAAAACGCTTCGTCAATGAAGAGAGCCAATTGATATAAAGAGTAAACATTTAATTTCATATATTAAAATGCAATTTCCTAACAATAATACTATTGGGTTTAACTGAACATACGAATGGAACTGAATACAAAAAACCTGAGAATAAAAAAACATGTCACATTTAAATTAAATTACATTTTCACAACCGGGGCAACACTCTGTTGCTAAAATACCATTTTTCAGTCCACAATCGCACACATAAATTAAGCACAAATTAAATTTCCAAACAATTGTTTACTTTTATCGACGAATTGAATTTGATTAACATGTAAAGTGTACGAAAGTGTTCGAATTTTGGCCATTTTTGCTCATTTCATGAACCTCATTTGCTTGGAAAAAAGTGAATAAATTTATCGAAGAACTATTAGGTTGTTTCACATGAAACTTTACACTTGGAGACCAAATTTAATAATTTTAATTGAAACAATCTAAAATTGAAATTGTATATTATGGATTTTATGCAGTAAAAAGTATAATTCCTGATCTACAGTAGTCTATACTTCAGAAACCAAAGAACCCTTTAAAAGCTAAACACTCTTCCAAAATCTAAAAACTGGGAAACTGATCTTATCGATCAAGTTTTACTTTTCTGGTTGCCATGAAGCATAGGCTTAAACTTGCATTGAAACAGCACTTTATTCATAATTAACGTGGGCCAGCTAGAAGCACAGCTCGCTAAATTCATACAAAAAAGAACAGCTGACTTTGTTGAAACAAAGTCAGCTCTTCTTTTTTGTATGAATTTAGCGAGCTGTGCTTCTAGCTGGCGCACGTTAAATATTTTAATGTTGTTTTATATTCAAGCTTTGAAAATCCGTCTGATTCGAACAATTAGTATTGATGATACTAGTTGTTCGGGAGTTGAGGCCCGGGGATATTTTTTTGCACATGTTTTTAACTAAATATTATATTAATCACAGGATGTTGTTAGTGAAAACGAGTGATGAATTTTGATAGAAAAAATTACGGTCTGATCAGGGCTCGAACCCGGGCCCATCGAGTTAAACTCCATAACAACACTTTTACCAACTAAGCCAGTAGTAATCGTTATTGTACGATTGTCTCAGTTATATGCCTTGGTTTCTGTACCAAATATTCAATGGCTTAAAATATTAAAAATTATCATAGAAGCCCTACTTTTTATCACAAATGTCCTTTTAGTTAAAAAATNAAACTCCATAACAACACTTTTACCAACTAAGCCAGTAGTAATCGTTATTGTACGATTGTCTCAGTTATATGCCTTGGTTTCTGTACCAAATATTCAATGGCTTAAAATATTAAAAATTATCATAGAAGCCCTACTTTTTATCACAAATGTCCTTTTAGTTAAAAAATGGGTCCATATTTAAGGCATCTCCATGTTTGAAACAGGATCTTCGATAGATCAATTATCAAATAGCTTTTTAAAACTTTTTGATTTAATTTGGAACGGATTATCTGCAATATTTTTTTGTTATTCGTTATTAGAATGCATGATTTTATTCCAAGATTTGTAAGGGTAATTTTTTTTACAAAATTTAGCCTTTAAGTGATCATTAACTATTAAGATAAAAAGATAAAACTATATACAATTAATAAATATTGTTTTACAGAATGATCAAAATTGAACCCTCGAAAATGTAAAGATTCAAATGGGACAACCTAATATAGTATATTTAAAAAAATTAATTTCGTTTAATACCTAATAATTAATCAGAACTTTATATAATGTTTTAATGTCTGACTTTTATTTATTCAATGAACTTTAAAGATAAAAAGTTTAACAATGTTATTTATTTTTATTTTATTCTGTATAAAAATAGATTATAATGTATAATTGTTGGTTTTATATTAATTACAAATAGTTAGAGGTAAATAAACAATTAATTACAATTTTACATTACTATTTTTATCATATGATGGTACTTATTAATAAATTTTTATAGTAAATGATTAACAACTACCATGTACCATATTTGACCCAATTCCCGCCTCTCTTGTAAGCTCTTCAATTTGTTTCCACATCAGTGCATTCATATGGTATTTGTTTTTAATCTACAGAGTATTTGAATAGTATTCGATTCGCATAATTCAGAGAGATGATTCACCTTGACTTGAATCAATAACTTTGTATTTAATAAATGGTATTAATTTGATTTGTTTGAACCGGCAGCAAAATATTTGATATAATAATCTCTTCATCTTGGTATGTTTCTTTTAATCTCTGTCTATCAAGGCCATTTTGTCATGGTTTGATTAATTATGAGTGTAGAATGAGAAGAAAGAAAATTATCATCCATAAATTTAGAATTTGATAGGATAAGCTAAAGAAAATATTGAATATTTTAACATATGACTTTTAAAACGTATTCATCAAAGATCGTTTTTGAATAGTTGACTAACATTTGCTCTTTATTTTTCAGTTGATGACCATCATTCAATATTTGTGGCCTATCCTAATATTTATATCACTGTACACCGTCCGAAACCGATTTCAACCCCAAGAATTAGATACATGTAAGTATTCTTTTTTCAAATAAAATTAATATACATGAATTTATGAAAAACCAACTTTCATAAGATAGAAAGAGCACGAATGTTTCATGAAATATATTAGAATTAATAGTAATAATAAAATGCCAATATTTAGGTAAATAAAAACCCTTCATGTAACATTAAAATAGATTAAATTCGGTATAATATAGATAACGACATTACAAGATATTAGTGCTATTTCACTCAAATTAACTATTTTAGAGAAATCAAAAATCAAAATTAATATATACAAATTAT
>JXOV01001406.1:10098-20231 GCA_001014945.1 Clogmia albipunctata
GCGAAGCAGGATTTTCTTGATTAACGTTTCATCTTTAGCGGCGGCCGCATCTCCATCGGCACTGCCGTCCAGAGCATCAAAATCGATTGTCAGCTCGATCTCGGAATGTAAATGAGGTAGTTTGCCTACGATAAATTGGCCAAATAGGAGCAAGTCGTTGGCTCGAGGCTGACCGCCCAACAGCACGGTCAACAACGAAAAGAGAATGTCCAGAGTTAAACCGTCCGTTATGTCGAACATCATGTGCAGCAACTTCATTACCAGCTGAAAGAATGAAAATATACAACGGTTTAGTACAAATCACCAGGTACCTCCACAATAAGAGGAAATAAATAGTGTAACCAGATTTAAGTATTAATTTAAAAACATTTCAATTTAAATAAAATAAAAGCTTCTTATTACCGCGGGAGTTAAGCTCCACAAAAATACCGCGGATATAAAATGGCATTTTATATAAGAATATAGGGGATACGTTCCAAGAATACAAAAAAATATCAAACATATCTATTTTACACTTTCATATCGACATTAATATGGATTTTAAAGGTAGAGAACCACTAGGACCACTCTGTAATGAGCTAGTCACACCAAAATTTATTGTTTGTGGACGATCCGCCCCTTCTTAAAATCCAATTTCCCAATTAACTGTTATGATTAGATAATGAAATTGCATGTCTATGGAATCTTTGTTTTAATGGCCATTTTTTAAGCTTTACAAACTTAAAATTGAGATTATTAACGGCAAAAGAGACGCACATTTGTGCGATCGTATTATTTTTATTAGATTTTGACAGCTGGAAATGACACAAACCAATTTTCAAAAAAAAATTATTTATTTGGTTGCTCCACTTTTTATTGAGTTTTATATTGCCAATTTCGCCACCCAGATTACAGAAGCAACTGTCAAAGTTGTTTTCAAGCAATAAATTTGCGCAATCAAAACGTTTTCGGTAAAAATTGAAAAATGGTAAACGATTTTTACGAACTCCTCTCGAAGAATAAAAAGACCGTCATTGTGCCGTTAATAATTGCTCTATTTTAAGTTTGTAAAGTGCAAAAATGGCCAGTAAAACAAAGATTCCATAGACATTAAAATACAAATTGAAAATGAAAAAAGTGAAGTTAATTCAATGGATATTAGAACTTGATTAAGAATGTTTGAAATATGATATTAGGATCTAATTCTGTTGTTTAACTCGGAAGCGATGAAACTGTTCTTAAGGCTCGTATTTCAAAATCATTTACTAATTTATAAAACGGCTCATTTTACACTCTTGTAGCACAAATTACTATTGTTTTGTTGTCTTTAACCTTTTCTTCGAACTGTCATTCCGCGGTAGCAATATCAATTTTTCGTTTAAAAATAGGCCACGTTCTTCAGATTGATTTTCATTTTAAAAAAATCACACAGTTCATTAGCCATTTTTAAAGCTACAGCAAGATTTTTAATAAAATTTCTCGTTTCCAGCGCTTGTAGCAGGGTCAGACGCGCGGGCGACTCGACAATGCGATCATATTCAACCACACACACAATCAAATGAGAAATTGAAGAAAAAAGAAAAAGATTGTAAGAGAAGGGCTTGATTTTTTCTTTATTGAAAAAGCACCACCAACAGTTACTTGTGTGCGCTTGAAGTTGGCAGTAAAATGGTCATCATTTAACGAACAAACAATGTGTTGTTAATTTAATTAAATTCTGATTTGAATTATTATCTTCTTTACTAAGAGTCACACATGTTAATTAGCATTCATGTTATAAAAAAATAAATACAGAACAAAATTATAACAAAGTTTAAAACTCACTTGCAACTCCCTCATGATCTTGATATTAGTCCTCTTTTCACTGGATTCAGAAGCTAGTTCTAGCAGATGCTCCAGAAGGGATCTCAATAGACCATTTGGAGCATTTTGCCACACCTCCAAATCACAGAGCAGATCCTGAAAAGCTGTCACATTGGGAATGGCTGATCCTTCTTGACCACTATTCACCGTTCCCACCAGGCTGAACGTCAAATGCAAAATATGCGAATTAAGGAGATTCCTTTTCTTTTTGAAGAACATCGCCAACGTTTGATAACACCTCTTTCTGTCCATTTCACTTTGCGCCACTCTATTACTCCTCACCACACAGGTCAAGGCCTTCACACCCGCGTAGAGACTCTCCACATCCTGAGCCATTCCAATAATCCCCAACAGAACACTACACCCTCCCACTGTCTCCATCATACTCGAAACTGGATGTGGAGTAAAAACTCTCACTCCCAAATACCCAACAATCACTCCTCCCAAAGTCCTCGCCGGTCCCGCCAGATGCCCCGCCGAATTATGAAGAATCCTAATCGGAGTCGCGTTCTCATGGGAGCTCATTCCCAACTGCTTTGCAATCGTTTTATTGTCAACTCGACTGTACACTTTACGTATTTTAGCAAGGGTCAACTGTGAAATCGCCTTTGCATTCAATCCAAAGACCACCTTCTCTTCGGCCACCAAAGGGTTGAGGCATTCCACACTTTTCCCAATCTGAGGCGCCTGCAACGAGCCCATATAATGCGGACCCAGGGAGAAAATCGTCGACACCACTTGGGCATTTATGACATCCTCAATCAAATGACAAACGCCCTGCTTCCAGTTCAAGCGGGAGTATCTTCGCCAGGCTGGGGGCGTCCCAATAAAAGCAAACACAGAACTGGCCACGGTTAAATTAGCTGATGCCGCACCCGGATTCTGTGAGATATAATGCAGTTTCTGAGTATGCATATGCTGTCCGTCCAAATATAAGGAGAAGCTCGAATTTTTCAATACAGCCCGGTTCAAAACTACCACCAAATGGTGCCACTGTCCCTCGTGCAACAGATCTGGACACCAAATTCTAGCTCCATTGTCTCCAGTTCCATCTGGTTCCCATTCACCGGCATCTGTAAAGGAGGAAAACATTTATTTAGACTTCAAAAATTAAACTTAATTTAAATGGATATTTTGCATTAAACTTATCATAATTGGCTCTTATTATGGAGTAAAGTTAATTATAAATATAGGAGCCAAAATTTTTAATAATACTAATAATGTTATTTTAAAACTTTGTAAAATAAATATTGTATGAGGGCTATCTAAGTTCTTGAATGGTGAAAGAAAAGCCATATTTTTTAAAGATATGTTTTTCAATATATAATTAAACTAAGGATGATTCAACTTTTTAACCTGTTTTTAAAAATTAATTTACCAAAATAGGCCTTCTTAGCGGCGATAACGTCCTTATTTGGCTGGGTTAAACCACCTTTTTAAATTTGAATCTAAAACTAGGTCAATTCTTAAGAATATGTAGGACCTGACAGGATTTCATAGACCAATTTAGCCATGAAAAACGGAAGAGGAATGAAGTCATAACGAAAGGCCAAATTGTCAGCAACCTTGCGGTTTAATTTATAATTCGATGTCCAATTGTCAATTTTTTGGAATATTAAAGGTTGTGGTCAGGATGGCGCAGTGGTTAAAGCGTTGTTATAGAATTTGTTTACTCAAAACCATAGCAGGTTCTCGAACCTTGATCAGACCGTAATTTTTTTCTTTCGAATTTTATTCATTGTTTTCACTAATAACATTCTGTGATTAATATTTGTGTAAATAAATTTACAAAAAATAATATGCCCCGCCTCACCTGTCGTACAAATAGTATCGTCAATACTATTTGTTCGAATCAGACAGGTTTTCAAAGCTTGGATGAAATGCATAGAATCCAAAAGATAAACAGGATCTTTCTAATACCAAGTTTTGGGTTTTATTCACTGTCTTCTCCGTTGGAGCTGGTGCACATGTACATGGTTTAACAAAAACTTATGTGGAACCACAGTGAAACATGTTAGATCAATCTCGAAAGGCAAGAATCCCAATAAATTTTGTTTTTAGAGCTCTTTGATTTCGCTGTGTAATTTTTCAATTTTTTAAAAATGTACCGAAACGCTCTCTTTTACTTGTGATTTAGAAAAGGTCGAATGAATTTTTTACAGCAATGTTCTTGTAAATGCAAAATCACAAACTGGTTCAATTGCGATATATTCACCAAACCCGTGAATTTTTCACACCACCCATTTAGAATTAAAAAATAAACTATTGCAATATTAAAAATCACTCAAAGAACACATTCTACATAAAAACTAAGACTTTAACATATATGTACTCACTTGGAGGAACGAGAGTCTCTTGAGTAGAAACGATAATCGCTTTGTCTCTGGCCGACAGCAGCAGAGTGAGGCAGACGAGGTTGTCTTCTCTCGGGTTATTAATCGTCCGCACAATTGTCAACAGCCTTACACAATGAGGATCTGTTCTGGGATCCGAAAACTTATCCACACAGAACCAAGTTGAATACGTGAGTCCTGTCTGAGGTGGGAAAATCCTGTCCCCAGATCCAATGCCACCAATCGTATTCGTATCAATATTCCCTCCAATATTCGGCGCCTGAGGAGCGATGCTCGGCAAGTAGAGACAGCCAAATCCCTCGGCGGCCATATCAATTTCCACAAACGGGGGCAGAGTGCACGAGCCGTGCGCTCGGAAATCCCTCGGAGTTGTCATCGAAACTAGAGTCTTAATCCGCGTTAATGGAATCGGTCCACCAGGTTTATACGGCACAATCATATCCGGACTTTTACAATGCAACGGAGAACCCAATCTGAGGAACTCCCTCAGCTCAGTGGGTAACAGAGCCTGAGCAGCGAGACGCTCCAAAATATACTGCAGTGGAACATGCAGCAAATTCTTCTCCTCACTCAACGCCTGCTGTCCAATCTTCAACAGATTTCCAGCCATTCCCGCTTCGCACATTATCTGCTGATTTCGTTCACTAAGATAATAATAATTAGAGTTAATAATCCAGCAACGCATTTTCACATTCAAAAGATTTCACAAAGAAATTAAGATTAATTTACACATGATGGGAAAAATAGAATAGCTCCTCATTAAGTGGATAACATTCATAAAATTTCCATTCAAAACAAAATTAACATAATAGTAAAAGTCTAAAATAATGTACAACTCTAGCATTACAATCTAAACAATTTAAGAAATTTAATCATGTTAGTAAGAGAAACGTGACTATTTAAAGAAAATTCATATAAAAATAAGATTGAATTTAAGAAGTATATACCATATACACAAGGTTTGTTTAAAAAGTATCGGGACTGTAGATTTTGGTTAGTTTAGTTATTACAAATAAGACGCAAGACGTATTTTTTGTTATTAAAAGAAAGTAAAACTCTTTTAAGTAAAGAAAAAAAATGTTTTTTGCACCTTCGTAACGAAAGGTTGGTAGCTTTTCGACATCGATTTGAGTTTCATAATTTATCACTTTTTCGCACTAGTGAAAATTTTTAATTTTAGTTTTTAGTGAAAAAATAAAAAAATTATAATCTACAAATAATTTTGTTTCAAAGTCGAAATTTGGGTGGCGCAGTGGTTAAAGCGTTGGACAGAATTCAAATCGAGAGGGCCGCGGCTCGAGCTCTGATGAGACCGTAATTTTTTCATTTTGAATTTCATTACTCGTTTTCACTAACAACATTCTGTGATTAATATATATTATTTAAAATAAATTTAACAAAAATAATATACCGGCCTCAAAATTCGAGCAGCTAATGTCGCCAAAATTATTTGCTCGAATTTAGACAGGTTTTCAAAGTTTGAATGAAATGCAAAGAATCGAGGAGATAGACCGGATCTTTCCAATATTAGTAATTTGCTGCTGTTCAATGAACGGATATAGATGAAAGTGTGAAAGGGATATTCTTCTTCGTAGTAAGTGTGTTTTATTTCGGTGGCATAAACCTGTCAATAAATATGCTCTATATANTCATAACAAATGATTTGTAAAAACATTCTATTCAATTGTCAATTGTGAAAGATTGGCAAATGAATGGATAGGGCATTTGATAACTCCGATTACGTAAAACCAATTGGTTAGACCTAGACCGGTAACGGTTGTTGAGTCGTAGAAGAAGAATAAGAAGAAAGTCGAAATTTAACGCCATTTTGAGAAACAAAACTGTACAATTAATCCATGGCAATATAACGGTCAAATAGTACTCGAAAACCGTTCAAATAGAGACCGTTGTAACGGCACCAAAGTTTTTAATTAGTTTTACTTGAATCTTTAAGGAAAAACTATGTCCTACTCGGATGTGAAACGCGTTTTTGAATTCGGAAATGATTAAAATTGGCATAACGGCTTGTATTTCACACATGTTTCTTGTTAATATCAATTCATTTTACACCATTGTAGCACCAATGACTATTTGTTAATCGTGGAATACCTAGTAGAGAATTTTTTTAAGTGGTACATCAGTCGGGTCGTGCCATGTAGATTTTTTTTCTCCGAAATATAACATAGCCATGTTCGGAATCTTCTCAATTTTGATCAAAGGAACCGTCCCAAGTGTGTCGTTTTTTAATGATACCGGTGACTATCCAGATTTACTTGAAACTGTCGACAAATTATGGGGAAATAGTTATGACACTAAAAGTAAAGTCAAATCGTCCGCAAAATCTCCACAAAACACTTTTTTATCTTTTTATCTGTCACAACCAAACTAATCATTAAAAATTTGAAAGATATATTAGGGACAAATGTGTTATTCATACAGCAGTATAAAATCTACAATAAATTTTTAGATACAAAATTTGAAAAATCTCGATACATTTCGAACAAACCTCGTTATTAAAGGAAATATTAAAAAAAAACAAAAACCACACATTTAAAAGGGTCGTTGTATTGTAAAATTCTCTCTTACCTCCTGACTAGACTTTTGATCACTTCTGCCAAATAAATTTGGAGACAAGTGGCGACTTTCTGATTTGCTATGCTCTCCACCGAGGGCAGCAACTGCAGCATACAGATCACAATACCGGGATGGACGACCAACGGTTCTGGCGCTGGCTGCTGAAAGTTGAGAGATTGCACTGAACAGCGAATATCCTTGGGTTGAGTTTTCGATCCCGAAGCGGAACTCGGAATGACAGATTTATCACCCAGGAGGTTAATAATGCCCGACAAGTTTCCCTTCTCAAAGTTATCCAGGGCGATATCATAGAGCAGTCTATACACGAGACAGGTGAACATGAGTGGCTTTGGAATGTCTTGCGAAAGTTCTGGCTGAAGAACATTCCCAATAAACAGTTTATGGAACATGGATTGAAACTTTTCCAACTCCTCCAACGGCTCCGTGGTGTCCTTCAGCTCCTGGCTCGTCCCAAAGCAGCCGAGCAGTCTCAGCGTGTCACACAGTGAGGTGGTGCATATTTCGTGGTAAAAGAACTTGGCGTTGGCCGGCTCAAAGCGCATCGCCGTCGCCAGGGTTTGACTGGTAATTGAGAGGAGATTCAAAATGTCGGATAATTGCAAATCATCAATCTTATTAACTTTATTATTGTCATTATTGTTTGAATCCGACAATTTGCCATCGAGTGAGACAAAAACACTGGTCACATACACGAACCCTCCCACCTTCCTGAACACGGTCCTCGTCCTGTGACTGTCCCTCAAACAGCCCAGGACGATCTTTAGAATGTCAATTTTCAACTGAATTTTATTCGCCGGCGCCGAATGCATGGTGCTCAATAGGAATAACAAATCGTCATCCCCGCCCACGGACAGAATCAGCTCCCGCATTATTCCCAGAATTCCCGTCCGACTGTGACGGTGCTTGATCATCCCGTGAACGCATTTGGCCCCGCCGCACTCCCGAAACACGTTCGCGTTATTGTTGTTCCCAGTCAGCAGCAGCGAAAACGCCTCTATTGTCAACTGTCCCAGCTCCTCCTCCGCTTCTTGGTCCAAAGCCTCGGGACTCGTACCCATCTCTACGTCCACCTGGCTCGCGATATTGCTTTCAGTTTTCACCGCATGCTCAATCAGAAACTGATCGTAGCGCTGCAGACACGTCACAAACACCTCCAGAATTCCCACCTCGCGGTACACATCCTTGAATACGTTATTGTGTCTACAAAGAGAAGAGAGATCCAATTTTAGTATAAACTGTTCTATGGGTTTATATATAAATTTAAATTATTGTTATTTGATAAACTAAAACTCGATAACGGCTTAGCCGATTTTGGTATTTTTGGGCTTGAATTATTTATGGCAGGTTTGGGAAGGTTTAAGATGTGAGTAAATATATATAATATATTATAATATTTTATGCAACGAATAAATTTTCCGTATATTTTGTCCGACTCAGCTGTTAAATCATTGCTATGATTTTAAAGTAAATTTTTTCTCAAGAAAATTGGTATTGTTTTGACTTTAATAGCTTTTAAATATAATACATACGTGTACTAAATATGTAATTCAATGTTCAATTCTCTTCACTTCAACAGCTTTAAATAATTACTGTTTTGAACTAAACTATTAAAATAAATATTATTTTTTTCGATCACAAAATGTTTAGAAAATAATAAATTATGCAAATTTCGGTATTAATAATTTTAAAAACTTAATAAAAGTACCTTTCAAAAATTTATATTTGTTAGCTATTTTTTAAATAAAAAATATGAATTATATCACTTTAAATACAGAGACCCTGAAGAATCCTATAACAAATTTCTATTTTATTTATTTTGCAGTGCAATTTGTGCAATGAATTGTACAATTATTTGAATAAATCTCTTGCAAATTATTAGAATTTTGATTATTGAGTACTTTTGGTGTTATTTTTAAAGATTATATACAATTTTTTTCAAAAATGCTTGAAACTCAATATTTCTCCATGTTTACCAATAAAAGTATATTAATAAATAAAATGAATACTGTTTTAAAGCCATTTAATTCAAAAAGAATACAATATCAATAGTTTCTATTACTTAAAACCAGAAAAAAGCAAATGTAACCAACCAAAAACTGGAATGTATTCAACTTTCTGCAACGTTTTCCCAGAGCCCAAAATGGCGCCGCGCTGATTTTTGTTTTCTAGAAGTAGCTGTGATGAACCAATTCCAATATTTTTTAATACTTATACTCTCAATGAACCCCTTAACCCCATATCCAAAGGAGTTTTTTTACATTATGGAAAATACCAGAGATATTGATGGTTGAATTCAATAAAATGACTGTATTCAACTTTTTGCAACGGAGTGTATGTATTCAATTATTACTCAAATTCTAAATTAAAAGCATTTGCCTCTTAAATACCATCAATAAATAATCTGATCTCACCTTAGAATATTGAGTAGTGTCTTCATACACAGAATACTGCACTGAACCGCCTGATTGCACTTGAGTAGAATTGACAGGGAGATGAGCTCCTTGCACGGTACAAAATTCAACTGGAAGACGATAAACTCCAGCAGATTGAAAAACTTCTCTTGGATCTGGGCACTCTTCAGGTGGATCTTCTCGGTGAATTGACTGAGTGTGTTCTGCGACTCCAGGATAAAATAATTTGCATTGTCCGAGTGGTAGACCGTGGAAATGGCGTCCAGAATGGTGCAGCACAGATCCGTGGAGGGGGACTTTAGAAAGACGGTCTGCAGAACGGTGAAAGCGTAAATATTTCGAACACTGGTGCCTCTCGACGCCGTTTGGGGGATCTGGAATCCTTGCATCTGGAATATGGAACTGGTCTGGTTCTGGCTGGGCCTTAACTCGGTGAATCCGCACATGCACAGCGAGGCGATCATTAAAACGAGATTCCTTATCGCCGCATCCACTTCATCGTTCTGCTCCCGTGCGCTCTCCAGCTGCAACAGGAAATCGGCCAGGAAATTGTACCCTTGACACGATTTAAAATCGTCCAGCAACACCTGGGACACCTCACTGCTGTCCTTCAGGAAACAGAACACGGCCACAAACATCTCCACCACTTCTAACGGCGATAACTGCGGACCTCGATGCATATTGTCAATGCATAATGCCACACATGCTTTGACTGAAAAATGAATTAGAAGGAAATTAATTTTAAAGATGAATTTCATCACTCGGCATTATCTAAATAAAGGAATTTTCAACTAATATATTCAAATGTAATGTCCTACAACTTAAATTAAATATTATTGCTTTTTCAATATTTATTTTCACTTTTAATGAACAAAAAAAATAGTATTGTATTAAAAAATTAATAAAACTGATATTATGGCACTAAAATTTG
>JXOV01001413.1:0-12958 GCA_001014945.1 Clogmia albipunctata
TCCCGTGATTTCCGCTCCATATGTGATCGCGAGTACTACCAAACTTTTAAACAATTGCATTCTAACGATAAAGTTGTTCTTATAATACAAATATTAAAAGCTTGAATTACTGACGATAATCTAGTAAAAGACCCGAGACTTTGCAATAGATACGTTGCTTCAATTAAAACCTTCTCTATCTTTTGGGATAAAATATTTGTAGAGAATTAAATTTTAATAAAAATTCTTAATTAAAACAAACAAAATTTAAAGTTAACAGTGCCCTCAAGTTTAAAACAAAGATTTAAGTAACAATACTATAATATTTTTCCATAATTAAGATATTTCAAATCTTATTGGTTTAATTGAATTAAATTATATTTACTTAATTTTAAGAACGAACATCGTGAACTTCTAAACCACTGTGAACCGCCAACTAATTGAATCAAAAACTGCTTGTCATCTCTAATCAAGGTCGTTTAAGTTTGGGCTTTTATTGTACAAGCGATTTAACTATGGTAGTATCTTTAAATCAAAATCATCTGGACTTGCCTACATTTACAACTAAATATTTAAATTTCGCTCTATATCTTTTGGAAGTAAATATGGAATTTTAATGTAATCCTAAAGAAAAGGGAGAAATAGACTCTTTATTAATAACACGGGTTTTTGTGAAATAATAGCCCCAAGGGGGTTTCTCTCAAAGTTTCTGCGTTTAAAAATGGATTTTTGGTTCAACTAGCTATTAAAGTTTTGAATATATAATATTATATAACACATGGTGAAGCAGGTAAAAAAATAATATATCGATTAAAAATGGTAAGTTTCGCTACAAAGGAGTAAAAACATCTTTTTTACGAAAGTCAGCCATCATCAAAAATTTTACACTCGACGAAAACATATCATTAAAAATAGTCTAAGTTATCATTAGACGAGTATATATATATAGAGTTATAATTTTGAAAATATTAGTACTTTCAATTAAATTATCTTCTTCTTCCTTCGCTTACAGCTCGGTGTGAGCCAGTGCGTCCTCCGCAATTTTTCCCCAGATTTCTCTATAAAAGAGAGAATATAAAATAATTACAAAATAATTAGAATTATACGAGTATATGTACCTATTTCAAAAAAGAAAACTAATTACACATTTTTATCAAATTTTAAGCTATGAGATAATCGGAAGGCAGTAATTAATCAATATCTACTTTTAAATTCATAATTTTAATTCATTTTACCTCATTTAATGTTCTTTTTACCTGTGTAATATAAAATCCAAATTAAAAACACATATTTAGTTTTACTATGCATCTTTACTTGAACATCTTAATTCATCTTTGATTTTGGTTTGTTTTTCTTAAAAACTTTCCTCAAAATGCATCTACACATAATGATTTGAAGAATAACTACGAACAAAATTGAACTTATAAATAGGACTAGAAATACATCTAAATTGTGGTATTCCATGAATCCCAGATTGAGTCCCTCGACTTTCATGTGGTGAGCTCCCTTGTGGTTGATCACATACTCAGACCAGTAAACAACTTTCTCCTGAGGCGTCATCGGTTGATCTCGATAAATTTTCGACAATCTCCTCGCATTCTCTCCGTATTTCGGATTCTCAAGCATTTCCCTGATGGCCTTCGTAACATCTGATTCAGTGATATTCTTCAAGTTCAGCTTGAAGGCATAGCCTCTCAACTGCGCCCTGGCAATGTTCGTGTGCTGGTCCCCGAACACCGGAATTCCAATCATCGGTTTTCCGTGATAAACTCCCTCAGTGGTGCCCAACATTCCACCATGGGTCATGAAGAGCTTTACGTTGGGATGACCCAGTATCTCCTTCTGTGGCAGCCATTCCCTTACCAGGATGTTCTTTGGAAGAGTGGCGGCGTCATTTAAATCGTACCTCCAAACCACTTTCTGTTTCAGTTTGGCAAAAGCGTCGATAAAAGCTTTTCTTTGTTCCACAGTCAAATCGCTTGGTAAAATGAAAGAACCCAATGTAAAAAGAATAACGCCGTCTTCAGCCGAGTCTAAGAACTGTTGAATATCTTCTGGTAATTTGTCCATTTTTCTGTCAATGTTGATCCCTCCAACTTCAATCATATTTGGAACGTATGGTCGAGGAAAAGAAAGTGAAAAGTGAGTATTCAGAAACACCAAAGACACATCCTCTTTCATCACTTGCCTTAGAGATTTCTTAGAGTTTGGGAAATATTTTTTCATATATTTTTCATGTTGGGGATAGAAGTAAAGCTCTAGTACGGCAAATTGGTAGCTGGTAATTAAAGTGTTCATTATTCTCTCCCAAAAAGTCATTCTACTGGTGTAGCTAAGGAATACGTTTGGAACATAAGACAATGGTTCTGGATTTGCAGTCACATCGTTTATCCAATGAACTGTCGTTGAAGTAGAAATCACAATCAAAGAAGCATTGAAGTGATCAGCAAATCCATAAAGACTTTCAGTTCCAAACCCTTCAACAATCACCAAATCAAACGTATTCTTTTCAGCCAAAAATACCTTTATATTTTCATGTTCCATTGTCTTTTCGCTCAATGCTAATCCCATCGATTGGACCATTATTGCATTCATTAACGGATTTGTTTTAATTTCGCTGTGAAAAAGTTCATTCCTAGGGATATTCTTCATAAAATCATCATACACTCCGGTCAGTTTCACTTCTCTGTAAGTAATATTTGCAGTCTTTGGTGTTGAAAAGGGGGTAATCACCGTTATCTATTATGAAAAAAACTAGCTTTATCAAAGAGAATTTCACAATTACTTCAGAAAATTACCTCGTGGCCATTTTCAGCCAGTGCCTTCAACATTCCCATACCGACAGCAAAATGAGATTTGCCACAAAATGGCAAAACTCCCAAAATTTTAGCTGCATTGGTGCCATCATAAGAGGCTAGAACTAAAAACACCAAAGCACACAACCACTTCATTGCTGATTGAAGATTCAAACTGAACTAATTTGACTCTAGAAAAACGTTTAAAGCTTCAACTGATAAAGAGAGAACTTCTCGATTTTTAGTATTATGTAAAAGATCATTAAATCTTTTCCATCCAGTTGTTTCAAACGCACCGTGGTATAAAACCTGGAAAATAATTTGATACTACTTCTTTGTAGTTACTGATTGAAATAACTACCAAATGTGAGTTAATTTGCAGGGTCATGGGAAAGTGCTAACACCCTCTTACACATAAGTTAGGTGCATACACCAGGCATGAGCAACAAGCGGGCCTTTGATCATGTTTATGCAGCCCGCGAAGTAGCTCTAAAACTGACATAATTAATTAATGCCCTTTAAAAACATACAGAACACTTACAACAATAAAATTAAAAATTGTATTGAATTTGGCTGTAAAGGTTAATTTTGATGTGTTGAGTTTAAAAAATTCTTGAAAGAATAAGAAATGGAATTGTATTTTTTCAGAAACAATAGAATTTTTTGTAAATCCTATGTGAGCCTATGAGATTTCCGCTTTTAACAATAAAATGCTAGAAACAATGACGTACTGTTTTCCTACAACCAAAAAAAATTAAATGATCCTTCAGTTAAAAATGTTGCTCATTCCTCGCATACACCATTCAAAAGTCACAAACCCTAACGCCTAATTTGATAACCGATTATTTTAATTATTTTGTACTAAATGTCAATTTTACCACCCACCGATCACTGAATTTAGAGAATTTTTTTTAGTAATTACTTCTGATTTCTCCGGCACAAACTTTAATATTTGCATATTAGTTTTCAGTGATGTTTATGTTTCTTTTTCATAACACAAAACAATTTTTAAAAATTAAAAACTTTTAAAAGTAATCTGAAAGAAAAAATGCGGGGTTTCTCTTTTTCGTTTCAATGTTTGCCAATGATTAACAGTAAAACCTCAAATATCATAATAAATTTCATATTAATTATCGAATTTTCTCTACGGATGTTACATTTTAATCATAAAGAAATAACACTAGTACTTTGATATCACAATTTTAGTGTCATAATATCAATTCTATGTATCTAAAATTCATATATAATATTTTTGCAAACTGATATAATTTTTTTCTTCATTTATTTCACGATGGTGCAACGGTCCGGTGATCATTCATATGTATTTATATATACATGAGTGAGGGTTGGGTTGTTTGGTCCAATTGTACATTACATTACATTTATTTCACAAAATGAAAACCGAATAGCTAAATGAATTAATTAAATTTAAAAGTAAGAACCACACTTAAAATTTAGTAATTTATTCAATTAAAAAAATAAATAAAGAAAATTTGAATAAAACGTGAATAAATTCAAAAAATTATTATTACCGCAACCACTGTGCATCGCCAATTAATTGATCTACGAACTATGTGCTATTACTAGTCAAGGTCGTTTCTGTTTAGTTTTTGTGTATACTTAAATAAAGCTCTGCTAGTACCTGCATATCAAAATCAGCTGGACTGGCACACATTTATAACTAAATTCGAATACATTGGAGATAAGTTATCACTTTCGTTGTATTTGTATAGTAACAAGGGTCGTTCAAAAAGTTTGTCGGAATAAAAACTTAAAATTTCAAAAAGTTATTTTAAAAACAGAATTCATTAAATGAAATTTTATTATTTTCAATTTAAAATCAAGTTATTTTAATAAAATTTAATAAATTTATTACAAGTGTTTAATATAATATAGTTTAATATAAAACGAAGTGAAACTCATAACAAAATGACTCTTTTAGCAAGATTGAAATTGTTATTATGTCAATTTTAAGTATTAAATTAAAGTCTTTTCCGTTATAATTATTCAATTGCTAATGATTAAAATCAATAGTTATAACTAATATACTTTCCTTAAGTCTATATATCATAAATTGTAATTTTTATTTTAAAAATTAATAATCTAAAATAATAAAAAATATTTACTTGTACAAAATTCAAATATTAATCTATCCTCTTAAAGAAAAACTAAATAGAATTATTATCGATATTTCCAATTAAAATATTATTTTTAAATTGTGCAATAAAAATCTAAATAATCACTGGGCCACCCTGTTGACGACTCCAATTGGATAACAATCGCTTGTATTGGCCTAATCTAACCGGCTTCAATTTCGTCTCAACAATTCATTTTCAATTCGTCGTGGCCTGAGTCTGAGCACGGGTGAGTATTTTACTGTAGTACAGATAGATTCACCTTTTGTCATTTAATCATTACTGAATTCTGAATGGGTGACCGGTTTTTCTGATTGGAGAAGAATGCCACGAGGAAGAGAATTAACCACAACTGGTTTCTCTGTTTGCTCTGNTATTTCGTCGTGGTCTGAGTCTGAGCACGGGTGAGTATTTTACTGTAGTACAGATAGATTCACCTTTTGTCATTTAATCATTACTGAATTCTGAATGGGTGACCGGTTTTTCTGATTGGAGAAGAATGCCACGAGGAAGAGAATTAACCACAACTGGTTTCTCTGTTTGCTCTGGTGTTTGTGATTCTTGAATCTCAGTAGTCAGTCACTTTTCGTTGATAAGAACAGAGTGCTGTTGACAGAAGAGAGTCTGTGTCTCGAAGTGATCTCCATATCGCGTTATCAGTGCCTGAATTTGACTCTGTGTCAACAGTTTGGAACACCCTTATCAGGGTTTTTTATATTAAATTCACATTGGTTTAAAAATAGTCAGTTTAAATTTGCATTTTGGCGGCTCCGGCACTTGTTTTTTAGAAACTCGAAACCGGTCACTTCGATGAGTTCCATTCTAAAAAATTCCCATCACATTTTGAAGCAAGTGTCTCGGTTTCAGTGCATTGCAGCAAGAATGGCAAGCAACTATCAAGTGGAAAATCCCAAGTACTCCTTTTTGAAGGATTTGGGATTGCAAGGAGTTAATCAGGGAGTTTATAACGGTAATTGGAGTGGAACTGGGACTGTTCTTCAATCAGTTGATCCAGCAACTGGGAATGTGATCGCTGACGTCAAGTCTGGTACCGTGGAAGAGATGGATGATTGTATTTCCAAAGCTGATGCCGCCTACAAAGAATGGAGCGCCCTTCCTGCCCCATTTAGAGGGGAAATTGTTCGTCAAATTGGTGAAGAACTGAGGAAATACAAAGAACCACTTGGAAAATTGGTGTCAATGGAGATGGGAAAAATACTGGCTGAAGGTCTTGGAGAAGTACAAGAGTTTATCGACATTTGTGATTATGCTGTGGGCCTGTCCAGAATGTTTGCCGGTCAAATTCTCCCATCAGAACGAGCCAATCACGTTATCTTGGAAAAGTGGCGCCCCCTTGGAACAATTGGAGTTATTTCTGCTTTTAACTTCCCCAATGCTGTCTTTGGGTGGAATGCCGCTATCGCTTTGGTTGTCGGTAACACTGTAGTGTGGAAAGGGGCTCCAAGCACTTCTCTGGTCTCCATAGCGACAACGAAAATCGTCTCAAACGTCATTGAGCGCAACAAGTTGCCTCCAATTGTCACTCTCTGCCAAGGAGGGACAGACGTTGGAAAATTACTCGTTGCTGATGAGAGGATCAAGCTCCTGTCGTTCACAGGCAGCTCAGCTGTTGGCAGGGAAGTGGGTGTTGAAGTACAGAAAAGATTTGGCAAATTTTTACTCGAACTGGGAGGAAACAACGCGCTAATCATTAATGATGACGCCAATTTCGGCATGGCTCTCGATGCTGCATTCTTTGGATGTATTGGAACTGCTGGACAACGGTGCACCACAACCAGAAGATTGATCATCCACGAAAAACTCTATGACGAGTTTTTGGCGAAATTGAAAGTCCGATATGAAAACGTAAGTTAGTTGAAATGTTATCTTGTTTACAATTGTTAAATAATCGTACGAGATGATTATGAGATAATAATTCCGGAGATGATGACCTTGATTGCAAGTTTGTATAGAATGTTGCTAGATTAAAAGCAGCTGAGACAATAATCTGGTTTATGTAATCTACTAATTTTATCAAGTTTAATTTATTTTGATTTCTGTGATGTTTTAATAACTTTGTTAAACATGTTTTCGTTAAATAATGTTTGATTTAAATTTATAAATATTATTTGTTCTGTGTGAATATTTTTGAATAGCTTATATAGTTATTGGAATGTGTATTTTTTATTTGTTTAATTTTATTTAATTATTTGTTTTAATAAAAATGACAATATGATGAGTTATATCAGTTAATGTTGATATTTATACTTAACATAAGAATAAAAAAAACATAAAAAATTATTCAACCCCCGGAAGAAGATCATTCAATAAATAACGACAGCTTAATTTGTTTTTTTTATAAATTTTGTTTTATAAGTTGCAATAAGAAACTTTTGGAATAATAGTTATTTAAACTGCGTGTGAGAAAATGAACCATTAAACACGAATTATTAAACGAATGAAATGATTTTTCTAAAAGATACTGATATTTATTTAAGTGTTTTAACTCATTTTTTTTACACAATTTTCTACAATTTGCTTATTTATTTGCTATTTATTCATGAAATATAGAATAAAGAATAAGAAAACAACCCAGTACTAAATTGTCTAAACACATACAATTAAAGATATTATCTGTCAAGCAAATAAAACCTTCGCTCTCAATATTTCGATATATCATGGAAATGGAGTACAATGCACTGTATCATGTATATTCACTTGATAGCTCTAATCATTGAAACCACTTTTACAATTCAGAACCAACATTCCAGAAAAATTTTACTTTTGAGCATTTATTGAAGAAAAATTTAAATTTTCTCATATATCTTTGACCACTTTATTGTAGAGGCAAGACAAACGTCAAAATATATTTTATATCCGAGCTAATTGAATCTAAAATTGTTTTAGTAATTAAATGTTAGTGCATAGTACTAATCAAATGTATTTGATCGATTTGTGATTATCTGCGGGTATTGAATAATGTATAATTAAATATCATTGAATTATGGAGCACATTCTAGTGGAAGCATTGGCTACTTAATTGTTACTAGGCCTAAACCGTGTAGAAAGAACAACGTAAAGAAATAATAATATTAAAATCATATTTGTACACAAAACCAATACTGCAATAAATGCAAGATGGCGATTGTCTCAATTTGGTAATTTCCAGACACAATACATTTAAAGCAGTTAGTTTACAACAAAGTTTGAAACAGAGTTTGAAAGAGCGTTTCGAACAAGGCAAGCTGTTCTTTTTTGTATGAATTTAGCTTGCTGCTGTTCTAGATGGCACACCACAACTATTTTTCAATAGAATTTTGTTATATAATTAGTATGTCCCTACCCTACCCTATGATTTTTTTCCTATGAAAATTAGTTTTTAAAACAAGTTTTTATACAACATTAATAAGCGATCGATTTCAAACACTTTTTCCATTACCCTATTAAATACATGAATTTTGTTTAATAAGTAAAATTCACATACAGACAAACTTTAATATTAGGGTGTAATTTTACCTTTAAAACTGATTAGACAAGATTCTGAAGATGTGTTATAAATTAAAATCTTGCAACAATAATTTAAGGTGTCAGTGCTTAATTTTTTTTTTTTATAAAACAGTGTAAAAGACTGGTGTCATGTCTACAATATAAGTTCTCGGTGCACCAATCAATCACAATAAAATTAGATAATTGTCATGGTATACGTACTTCAATTTTTTGTATTGTTGGAAAAATGTAATTATTAATTAAATATTGTACGAGCATCAACTAGCTATTTATTGTAAAGATAATTATTAAATTAAATTGACAAAGTATAAAATCCATTAAAGTCGTCATTAGTGAATGCCCAATTGCAGGAATTTTTGTTGTATGCACAAAAACCTTACTTATATTTATTAAATTTAAAATGTACTTATTATCTAATACTGATAAGTATTGTACTAAATACTAATCGTGTATTCTATTTTTATTAAATTAAAATTACATCAACAAATAAAACATTACTGAACTTATCAGCGGACTCTTATCTTATCAGTAATTCTTCAAACGTAAACTGAGAATAAATAATAATATTGGTTTTCAATTACAGTTGTTGAAGCGCTTGGGCCATCCACTTGACGAGACCACCCTGTATGGCCCACTGCACAATAAGCAAGCCGTTGAAGCTTTCAAACACACAGTTTCCGAAGCTCAAAAGGCGGGAGGCAAAGTCCTAACTGGGGGACGAGTGTTAAACCGTCCAGGATTCTACGTAGAACCGACTATTATCACAGATATTCCTCATGATGCCAACATTGTTAAAACTGAAACTTTTGCCCCCATCGTTTACGTTCTGAAGGCAAAAAGCTTGGAACAGGTGCGTATTAAAATAAGTATTTCAAAATGATTTTCTGAATAATTATAAAAAAAATAAATCAAATTTCCATACTCAGTACTATTTGCGAGATTTAAGGACAATTTATTCGTGATTTATGATTTTTTTAATCTTGAGGTTTTTCTATACATTATTTTTTTTTAAATAAAAGATAGTGATCTTTTAAATTTTGCGAAAATTAAATGGTAAACTAATTATGTAATTCAAATATTACTTCAATTTTATAATATAAATTTTCCTTTCAACTCCTGTAAGGAACATGAAGAGTGTTAACCGCAACCAACGGGATTTGGCATTTCAGTGTATTATTAGTTATTCAACAGAAATCAATGGAGGGACATGATCACACAGGCAAAGGGCCGGACCGGCCCATAAGCCTATACTGATACTGATTAGTTATTTAATAGCACTTAGGCCAATTATAAGCGGATCCAATCACCAATATTATTTCTATTTTGACGCCATTACCTTTGAATTTGTCTGAAATATTTTTCGGCGATGGAAACTTTTTGCGCATCTGGGTGCTTCATTACTCAAGTGTAAGGCAGATTCATTTTATAATAACACCCAGAAATTTTAAATAAATTCCTATATTTTCTGAATTGAAAAGGCTACAAAAATTGAATACATAGATCTTTCAGTCTTAAAATAGATTATTACTACAAGTTTAAAAAATCATAAATATATACCCATTTTTCCATCAAAAGTGAACTTTTCAGATTATAAATATACATACCACAGACAGTTCTAAGTTTTACAATATAAAAACAATTCAATTATTCAATTTAAGCAAAGTTGTAGCGGTTTAATTCAAAATTCCAACAAGTTTTTTACAAGATTTTAAACAATTCGCATATTTATGAGCTATTTTTCCGTGAAATATGAAGTAAAGAATAAGAAGACAACCCAGTACTAAATTCAGGTCTAAATACATAAAATTAAGGGAAGTACTTGACAAGTGAATAGAACTTTTGGTCTCAATTTTTCAAAATATGACGACAACCATGCATTGTATCACTAATATGCCCATAATAGCACTCATCATTTAAACAACATTTAGAAGTCAAAACCAACATTTAAGAAGAACTTTACTTTTTGTGATTAAATGTGAAAAAATTCAAATTGATTAATAATTCATGGCCTACTTTATTATAGAGACATGAAATACATCAAAATATATTTTCATTCTACGCTACTACGATCAAAAATTATAATTTAGAAGTTGATTTTTGGTACAAAGTACTAATTTTGTGTATTTACACGGTTTGTAATTGTCTGCGGGTATTGAATTATACTTTATTCAATACTGTATGTTTATGAAATAATTTATAGAAGAACCATTGACTACTAAAATGAAAACATTTTTCAATAGAATTGTATAAAAAATAAACTATACCTTCCAATTCGTTTATGTGTTTTGTAAAGGTAATTTTACATTTTATATTGAAAATTACGTACTCTTCAACGAACTTTGGACTATACTTCTTTAGAGATAACTGTAAAAGAAAGTCCTGATTATTTAATCTTATTATACATACACACCTGTTTATTTTACTCAAGGTTTATCACGATTAAGATAATCAAACCATTTTTCTTATTGCAGGCCATTGAATGGAACAACGAAGTGGATCAGGGACTATCATCAGCGCTGTTCACGCGGGACGTGGGATCCGTTTTCAAGTGGGTTGGCAACGCGGGATCAGACTGTGGAATTGTGAACATCAACACGTCGCCGTCTGGAGCCGAAATTGGAGGAGCTTTCGGTGGAGAGAAGCACACTGGAGGTGGACGAGAGTCGGGCTCCGATTCATGGAAACAGTACTGCAAACGGTCGACGATCACTCTCAACTATTCCGATGAACTTCCGCTCGCCCAAGGAATAGTTTTCGAATAAACCCTTGATATTAGTTGTTGCTAATTGTTGTAAGCGTGACTTGCAGTTTACCTTATAAGTAGTCACTAAGTCAATGTTTCACGTTAAACACGTTTGTGCTCAAACATAGAGCTGAGACGGAGAGACAGTTTGCAAATATTGTGTAAAGATAATAATAATAATAATAAAATTGCATTTTCTCAATCAAACATGATGACTCTGTATAAATTAACCGGCCTTAAAAATATAAATTGCAGCTTCCAACTGAATCACTGCAGTATGCAATTTTTCTCCAGTGCAGTTATTCTTCAATCCCGGAAAAAATGTTCCGCACTTCGTTCGATCCCGATACCAGAATTTGGTCCGGACCAAAAGTTGTGCCAATTTACAGTTCAAAAGTGACTCTAGGACAAATTTTACTAACTTCTATGGCCCGCTGTCCAGCTCAAGTGGGTCAGATTTGTCATGATGATGGCTCAAAAATGACCAACAGTGAAATATCGATCAATTCTATTAGGGCTTCTCTTAATCTTCGCAATTTGGGACTGAAGCAAGGCGATGTGATTGGCATTGTGGCGAAAAACTCCAAATACTTGGCCTCAGTTGTGATTGGTGCCTTCTTAAATGGAACTCCGATCAATACCCTGGACCCCACTTTTGACTCCAGTGAAATTTCGCACATGTTTGCTATTACTGAGCCCAAACTTGTGATCTGTGATATAGACAATGTGGAAACTGTTAAGAAATCCTTGGATATTGTTGGAAGTTTAGCGGACATTTTTGTGTTTGGTGATGAAAAAAGTGAATTCAAATCCGTTGCAGATCTACTTAAGCCTCATCAAGATGAAGAGTTTTATGTGTAATTATTTTTTTTTTTTAATATTTAGATACTAATTTTAGAACAAATATTTAATTGAAATTAAATTTTTCCACGCGCTAAAACGACATGGATCAATGATGGAACTAGTTAAATCAATTTTGACGATAACTATCAGAAGACAAGAGACCACATGAACAGCATCCATGGGTTCATTGGTTTTGCTCCGTGAATCCCTCCTAAAATCAAGAATCCATTATCCGTTCGGAATCGATATTTTTTCATTTTGTGCCGTACCACTCGCTTTAACTCGAGATTTAAAAGACTGGAATGAGATATTACCTTTCCTTTTTGCAATGCTATTACGAAAAAGATAGCATTTTGACATTAATTTGAATTTCGTAATGTTTTTTTTTGCACTCCCGTATCGAAAATATACACTTTTCGATATCCATTTGAATTTCACTTTATGGCACTCAGTGAAAATTTTGAATTTTTATTTCACTAGTGGAAAATGTCATAAACTATCCAACAAATTTGTCTCAAAATCAAAATTTGGTCGTCTTTGTGGCCCTTAAACTACAAAAAAATATTTGTCTCGGCTATGTTATAGGACCGTGATTATGTTTTAAATTAATTAATGTTTCCTGTTTTAAAATTTTAATATTTACCGTTTCAGCAGCCATCTGCATATAATTTGGCTATTTTTGTTCATTTTTTGGCACATTACGTAGATATCAGAGATAAATCTGCTTAATTGTATTGTAAGCAAATTTTAGTAATATCCTTATATTACTTTATATAGAAATTTATTTTACATTAATTAAAGCAAACGAATGTTTCATGTCACAATAAAATAGGCATTTGCCTTATGACCAAGTAGTTAAAAAAAATTCAACTTTACAAGTTAAGATTTCACTTGAAACATTTATAACCATGTCAATTTTTTAATTTTCCTTGTAAATAATGAAATTTAATGTGAAA